>PVIR01000965.1:0-141967 GCA_004026965.1 Petromus typicus
GTACAGTGGACCTCTGGCTTATGAACTCAGGTTGCAGGGGGCTGGTTGTAACTAAGTGAATACAGCTGAGATCAGGATGTTTACCTGGGAACACTGTAGATAACAAGAGGCAGATGAATTTTCATTAACTTAATTAACCCAAGTAGTTCATATGTCAGGCTGGTCATAACTTGAGAGTCCATAGTACTTCTTTGCTCTCTGATCTCTTGGGCCAGGTATAAGGAAGGATGGCAAAGATGAAAGCAGCTGACCGCTTCTCAATTATTTGCTCTCACAAAAGCATAGAATGTGGACTAATAAAATATTGTCTGTGTGTCACTAGACAGGACATTAATCCCTCCAATAGATGTTGTTAATCAATACCTCCAAAGTTCTGGACATGAGAAAGGCCTCTACCATCACAGGAATGCTGATCCCACCTTGCCCTCTACTGTCTCCAGCATTCTCAGTGTAATGATCCTGGCCGTGTCTCAGAGAAAGCTGCCTGACCCGGGGGCGCAGGAGTTGCCCTGCGCCCCAGTAGTTCTGCACAGTCAGGGCTATCTTTTCCTTTATGTCTCATAAGACCTGGGAACCAGCAGGGATAATGACATCAAGGATATATGACACATCCACATTGCTTCCCTCTTTGGTTGGGTGCTGTTTAGAACCGTCGCTGAAATATAAAAAAAGAAAGGTGTCAAGATTTTTGTAGACAAGAATCCAAATAGGCAGAATCTAGGTCTGTAATCTGAATCTGGATCTCTTTTAATCGGCTACATTTAGAGGAAATTATATGCACTCTTTAACCCAAATTAAAAGTTTACTCAGTTATAACAAGTAAGCTGGGAACAGCTTTGAGCCTTGGCCTTTATGCAAATGAGACGCCCTTGCCTCCCTCTTGCCAGGAGCCATATTGAAGCACCTTCTGCCTCTAGGAGTCTATGATTACACCCTCTTTGCAGCCCATACAGTAACAAGCTCTGCAAAGCTACCCTTGCTAATGGTGATCCCTTACAGTGCACAGAAGGACCCAGAACTGGACAAAAGGATACTATTAAATATGGTTTTTTACTTATTGCCTCTTATTTTATTGTCTGTACTTGCAAAGAAAACAGGCAGGCATGTTTTATCAGCAGCTACATGGCTAAACAGATTGTACACTTCAATTACATTCCCTTTATCTAGCACTTCCTCTGCCTTCAGTGCAATGCTGGCTGTGTTTCTGCCGTTCCTAGGCAGGAACGTGCAGCCCACGGTGAGGGCTCCAATAAGCTTTATTAAACAGAAAATTAATATAATGCTATTGTGTCAGCTGGCAGCTTCTTGAGAATTAAAGACCTTGCAGGTTTTTATTATGAGAATCAAATACCAGCTTCTAGAAATGGGTGCCCAGAGCCTTTCATGTACTTGCATTTCCTGGGGGGAAATTGTCTAAGATCTGATGTGAAGGTTTTGGTTACCGCTGCATGGTACCAAAACAATAAATTACTATAAGGATTTGTTACTATATGCTGTATGAATTATGGGTTTTTAAAATCTAGTTTTCATTTATTTACTCAGTGAATGTTAAAGAAGTCCCTACTCTGCCAGTTACTGGGCAGACAAGCAGTGGCACTGTATTCTGGACTTCAAGAAGCCCCATTGTCTGGAGGTGAAGAGATATAGCAAAAGAACTGTACTGCATGTGGTAGACACTCTTGCTTTATCATGTAACCAATCTTCATTCTTCTCCATTTTTTGTGTTAGTGGATGACAGTTGTTGTGGTGATAATGATGGGTCCATTTCTATACATTACTTCATCAACTTCCTTTGAGGCTAGGAATAGCCAATGTCTAGACAATCACACATAAGCAGAAATATATTGAGTGATCTGGGATGGTTCCTGTTGTCTTGGGGACAGTAGGATAGCCATGGCTGCTCTCTCTTTAACACTGATGCTATGATGTCTGGTGCAAAGGCAGCCACAGAGAGACCATGAAACAACAGTCATACAAACAAAAACAAATAAAGAATCTAAGCTACAAGAACAAAAATGGCCTGCCTCTCTGACGACAGTATTAAGAAACTGAGTCAATGTCAGTTGCCGTGAGAATCTCAATTTTTTAAAAAATAAAGCAGGGGGGATTACATCTTACTTTAAGTAACTCCCAATCTAGTTCTCTATCATTTATATAATCACACATATTCCTAGTATATAAGGGTGTAAGAGTTATATTTCAGAGAAAGGTGTCATTATTCTTGGGTTGGCAAAGGTCAAGGAAGGTCATTGAGAAGACACACTTCTTCCCTAGTACAACATTAAGTCAAGTTCAAGGGAAAGCCCAGGAGTTTTGGGAGAGGAAGTCCACCCAGTGGAGGAAGTGTGAACTAGACCAAAGGACTCAGATGTCTAAAGACTGAGAGATATGAAAACACAAGGCATGCTGGGGGAACCTAATGAGAAAGAAAAGAGAAACTGGAGTACAGCAGGTGCTGGGGTTAAACAGAAAGTCAGACAAGAAACAAGGGGAAGCTTTAAGTGTGTGGATGATGTAACCATTCAAAAACTTACTATTGGGAGCCAGATTTAGCTCAGTGGTGTCACGTCTGGCTGGCAAGTACAAAGGTCTGAGTTCCATCCTTGGTACCAGAAAAAAAAAAGAAGAAAAAAAAAAAAAGAAAACTTACTCTCTGGGATGAAAGGGGAGAGGTTTCAGGAGAAGAGGTCAAAGAGGATCCAGTTGGGTACAATTTTATAACTACCCAGAATATTCACATCCTAATCGACTGTGCAGCTTTTATAGTATATAGAGGGGAAGTGTTTGCATTTTGAGCCCCGTGCACAGGCAATTTTCTTTAATATTCCCATGAGCTAGTTGGTTAGGCTCATCTTCTCCACTTCTGAAACAACGAGGCAGTATTGGAAGTTTAAGGACTTGCCCAAATTCTCAACAATTGCAGATATAAAGCTGTCTGAGTTCCCCAAACCACATTCACTGTCCCAGTCACCACTGCTACTTTGTAAAAAGTTGATTTTTGCCTCCAACTATGTGAGGAAAGTGAGTGATTTTGCAATTTTGGATCCTAACACTAGAGATCCAGGGGTCATAAACATACCTGCACCAGCAGGAGCATCCTATTCTGATGGCAAAACTAATGAGGAGAAAGCCCAGGGGACACTGACCATGCTCACATGTGACAGGCAAGCACAGGCTCTTCCCTCAATGGATCTGCAAGGAAACTGCTCCAACAGCAAGTAGAGTCCATCCTCCATAGCAGTTGGATTTAACCAACCATGGATCAAACAACGTTTGGGAAAAAAAAATTACATCTGTCCTAAACACATACCGACATTTTTGTGTTGTTATTGCTTCAACAACACAGTGTAATAACGATGTACATAGATTTACACACTGTTCACATCATAGTGGGCATTATAAATAATCTGAAGGTGGTTTGAGGCATATGAGAGGGTTATAGAATAGTTATTCAACCGCTGTGCCATTTATACAAAAGACTGGAGCATCCACAGATCTCGGTGCCTGGAAGGACTGCTAGACCAAGACTGAGAGCAGATCCTATTCTGGTCTGTGAAAACCAGAAATTCTATCTTCACATTCCCCAAGACAGATCACCACAGAGGTTTTTTTTAAAAAAAACTACCCACAATAAGCATTTTTGGCAATCTGTCCCAATTGCTGGTGCTGTTCTAAGTGCCCCACAGGCATTAGCTCATTTAACAAACACATCACAGGGGAAAACCTCCATTGCGAGATATTTGGGCTTCATGTTAAAGCATCCAGCTGCCAGCATGGCACGATGTTCCCAGGGGAAGAAGGGGGCTCCCTGCTACCTGCTATGTAAAAGCTCTGAAACAGGGACTGCAAATGTGTATCCTATAAGGGCAGAGCCCTTCAAAGGAGAGACACTGAAGCTGAAACTAGTGGGAAGGCAGGGAGGTAGCAAAGGAAAACGTTTCTATGAATAAGCATTTATCAGGACAACCTCCCAGCCTGAGACAGAGTGGGGCCCATGTAAAATTGATTGGCCATTAACAAGCCCTGAGCTAATGCTATCAGGAGGCTTGTTTAATGGCCCTCCCCTGGAAGAAGCACGGAGCTTCGTTTCTGCCCAGTGAGGAAATCCATTCTCGCTTAGGACATCAACCAGGAAGTGGCACAGCCAGCCGGATGGATCTTACAGCCCATGAGGGTGGAGCCCGGAATGTCCTTCTGACAGCAAAACTCACCAAGGATGTACTGGTGGGCTCAGGAAGTGAGAGGACAGAGTTAATCAGCAGCTGAGCTCAGTTGTTAGAGAACGAGCGAGGGAATGGTAGAACCATCAAGAAGGTAGGCGGAGCTAACAAACCAGAAAGTGCTATCCTGGAGCAGTTACAAGGGATGACACCAGGCATGGTGATGCATGCCTGGGATCCCAGCAGTTTGGAAGGCTGAGGCAGGAGGATTACAGCCACAAGCCTAGCCTAAGAAATCAGTAAGATCCTATGTCAAAATTAAACAAGGGGAGGGGCCTAGGGATACAGCTCACTGCAAAGACCCTGGATTTACTCCCCAGAACTGGAAAAACAGAGTGGGTTATATTCAAAACACACAACAACCAGGTCAGAGCCACATGGGCTAGATTCTGCTTGTGGTCTCCCTCCCTGTTGAACATCTTCCTAGTGGTGAACCAGCAGCCAACATACTTCCAAGCCTTTTCGAAGAATGCCGAGTCTCCCCACAATATCACAACAAAAATCTAATTCTAGAAACAAAGCAAGAACTGCAGGGAACTTTGAACAGAGGCATCAGTGAATACTGAGCGATTCACCCAGTGTATTGTATTTTATGGTGTTTGTTCATGCCTTCATGTAATCTGCAAGCATTCGAGTATCTACTGCAGACCAGGCAATTCTATAAATGCCTAGAACACCGTTGTGAGCAAAACAAGACAGATGCCCTTGTTCCATGGAGTTGGGGTTCTAGGAGAGAAAGAGACAGAAATAGAAATTGAGGAGAGAGAGAGAGAGAAACAGAAAGACAGAGACAGAGAAGAGAGAGAGACTGCTCAGAGAGAGAGGGAAAAGGAGGACCAGAGGAAGGAGAAGATAAGAAGAGAGGGAGAGGAATGGAAAGAAGAAGGAGGAAGAGAGAAATAAAACAATGAAGTGATAGGCAGGAAAACGATGTTGGAAGAAGCAACTTCTTGACTTTTCCAAGTCCTGCTTTCCTTGTCAGTGCACAAGATTCATAAATTGTGGCACCTCTTGGGTTCTTGTGAGGAGTTAGTATTACGTTACAAGAAGTGATGGAAATAGACACGAAATGTTTAAATGTAAACAGAATGTGTTGCGCTAAAAAACACGTTGCCATGAATCCCTCTCAGGATATTCCCCCCCTGCCCTTGGAACACACATATCCATCATTCTTGTTTGTCTCTGAAGCAGCTCCGGATGTCCCCTTTCTTTCTCAAGTGTCTTTAGGAGGTGTGATATGCTGTGTACTGTTACTGAACACCATCCAATGCAAAGGCAGGCTCATAAAAGGGTTACAGAGATGCCCTCTCTCAGCTTGTTCATAGAATCTGGCACTGTGTGACTACTGACTGAGTCTACCTCAAGCTCAAGTGACCAGGAAAGATAAACATTTTAATTGAGTCATGACATCTAGGCAGCCACAACAGCAGAACTAAAGGTGAGCATGGAAGGGGACTTCTGGAAGTGCTTCAGAATATGTTCGGGTGGATGATGTAAGCATGTTCAAAGCATGGGGAAATATTTTGAGGATCTGCAACATGCATCTTTTACTGTCACACATACTTCAAAATTTAAACACACACCATATTTTCCATTCATTCCCCACTTGTGTAAAATGCTGGAAATGCACATGCCAACCCGTAGAAGCACACACGCCCTCTCCTCTAGCATGGACACTGTGCTGTCTGTTTCTGCCACTGCTCAAAAACTACGGATAGGTCTCCTTAATCCTGACTTCTGGACCTTGGGTTAGAATTGCCTTTAGGGAACTAGCAGAAAGACTATTGAATGGGAGGCACAGAGAAAGCTGTAGCTCCAGGCATCAGGGTGCAAGTAACTCATGGTTCTGGTATACAGTAAAAACACTCTGAAAGTAAGAGTCCTCAGGTCTCCATCTTTAGAGTAAAAAAAAATGTGCCCATAAAGAACCACCAGAAATAGACACTAGACAGAAACTGTGCATTCACTATGCCTGTTAGCCTTTCACTGTCCCTGGAAAGAAGTATCCGTGGTCAGTGTCATCCATAAAACAAGAGGATCCAGAGCCTGTAACCTGGAAAATGTTCCTGCTTCCTACACCACACAGCCTGCAAGCCCAGTGCCAGAATCTGCACAGGGTGACATCTTGCAGTTTCACAGCTACAGCTGGGAAGAGGTGAGTCTGATGAGCTGGAATCCAGCTAATGCCTCATTCATGGGATTTCTCTATTCCGAGTGATAGAAAGAATTTGAATGTGTTTTTCCTAGAAGCTTAAAACTGTGCTTTTCATGTCTCTCTGTCCTCAAGTAGCCTGAGGACCGATGGGCTTACACATTAGATGAAGGGTAAAATAGGAAGAAGAACAAAGTACCATCTACACTCCCTGGGAGTTTTCCCTGGCCTCCTGCATGGGTGAGCCAGAACTTGAGCAGGAAGGACCCGCAGCTGCATGAATCTCTGCACCTCTCCAGCATGCAGTTCAAGGCCAGCTCCCTGCTTTAATTACATTCCCATGTATGCTAGAAAGCCCGCGTCCTACTGTATGTGATGAATACTAAGCTGATAGACCTGTAATTTCCTCCACTGGGCACACTCCCATTTGTTGCATACTGATGCCACATTTTGTTTATCATCTTTTAATTTTCTATTCCTTGGGTCGTAGGCTCAGTACCTTCTCCCTATAGTAATTCCCAGCACCTTCTCTTCATAATAATTTCTATAGCACATGTACACCGCTCTCCTCCCAACTCCACCAAAAAGGTAAGCAGCAGGCGTCTGAGTAACCTGAGAACCCAAGTGCAGTTTAGGAGTTTTGCCCCTGTAGGTCTCTCCTACAATGCTGAAACCAGTCCTGGGGCCTTGACTATTTCTTGATATACTTATTTACTTACTTCTATCTGTAGCCCTAAAGATCGAATCCATGGCATTTGCACTGCGCTGCATCCCCAGTCTTTTTTATGTGGTTTAATTTTGAGAAAAATTGTTCCAGGTGGGCTCAAATTTTTAATCCTCCTGCCGCAGCCTCTCAAAGTGCTAGAATGACAGGCATGCCACATCAGGCCCAGCTTGGACTCCTGTCTCTAACTGGAGTTCATATAGCTGTAAAGAGTCTAAGAGAGACCTAGACATCCAGCTGCAGGTGGAGATTTGAGGGAAAACATGAAGACTGGGGATAAACATTCACCTTAGCAGTCATCAGATCGAGCATCCCCCAGATGATCCTCCTGCCAGAGTTGGCTGATTTCAAGGTATGTGAAGACAGGACCTCGCCAGGGACTGAATGAGTAAGGGGGAGCAGGCAGGGATGTTCCGGAAGTTGTTCTCTGGCTCTCACCTCCCTGATCTTTGAAACTGTCTGGATTTAATCTCACTGTGTATCTCTCTGTGGAATCCTGTATTTATTAAAGACATCTCACTGCTGGCTTGGGGCAGCTTGGGTTCTGGACTCTCAAATCTGCACTTGCCCTCTGATTTGAACTTGACCTAGTCCTAACTCCAAAATCTGCTCTTACCCCAAACCTCCTTCGATCCCCACCACGGACTTCTGCGCTCCCTTTCTTCCCCAGGATGTCAGCTTCCTTCACTAACTCCACAAACATTTCACAGATCTCTGAGCCAGGTACCAGATCAGCCTGTGACTGCACTGCCATTTGATTCCTGGCTTCAGGCTTGTGTTGTTGCCATGTCCAAGGTTCCTACTCTCCAATAGAAAGTTAGAAGGGCAAAGAGATACCACAGAGCCTCTCAAAGCAGGTGACTAGTGGTCTCTATCTTCACCCTAAAAAGAAAAACATAAAGCAGCCAGCAGAGCACTTGTTCCTAGACAGAGCATTCTTGGCTCAGTTCTGACAAGCTCTTGCTCACCGACTTCTCCCTCCTACATAGGATGCAAACATCATTTTTCTATTATTAGAATGTTTGTTTTGACAAATGAGGAAGAATCCATTAGTTCGGAGCCTGAGTTTCTTCCACCCCTCTCTCCTGAACATACGCTGGTCACCTGAATTGGACCAGAAGACAGGCCAGTCCACTGGGATCCTTTGTTAAGTCCTAGACTCTCCTTGCCAGAATGTTTATAGTCTCTTAGAATAGATTACATCTGCAGCTGACTAATTCCATCCATTACATGTTGATTCAGTCTGCTTCCACTTGCCACAAGATCCTCCCTCCAAGAGTATCAATTATCTCTCTGAAAACACGGAGATAATTATTGGGGAGGATATTGATGATCATGATGATGACAATCATAGTGATAGCTTGTTTCATAGGATTATTGTCAAGGTGGCCAAAATAATACATATGAAAGTATCAACTGTTAAGTGCTGCAATGAGAGGAAGTCCATTCATTGTAAAGCAAGTGACAAGCAAGAATTATACTTCATGCCATTTCCAAAGGCTGAGCAGAACACTCAATATTTCTTCCATGAGGAAAACGCAGGTCATGTCTGACATTCTTACTAGGAGGAGCAGTGTGGAACACCGGTGAGTACTCTGGAAAGCCATTGATAAACATAAAGCAGAGTTCAGGCAACTAAACTCACCAAGAAAGTTTGAGGCAATTAGTTTGGGGCAACTGAACTTAACTTTAAAAAGAAAATCATGCCTTACAAATTTTGTAAAGTGGACCTCAAATATATTTTACTTATGCAGAGCGCACTTAGATCTCAATGTTCAACCCAAACAAATGAATTTGCAGGTCTCTATCAAGATTAAAGTTAGTCAATAGATCTTTGCTGAACAAAAGAACGAATGATGGAATGGTGGTGCAATGCTGAATAAAGAGATGACAATATTTTTATAGCATCTATTCCACGTGATATTTTTTAATTCTCCCATATAATTAGCTTTGTGGACTAGCACCAGGCAGCATAAATCTTTATTCGTATATGAATTATTGAAAAATCACTCTTACGACAAAGTTTCATTAAGAAGTATGGCACACTCTCCACAGAGTTTCTGGTAATAGACCATGAAGTGAGTGAGATCCGCACAGACAGAGGAATGCACCAGGCACACAGTCAACACTTGCTATTGACATGCAGCCTCACAGCTGGGCTGGGTTCCTGTCTCTACCGTGGGCCCTGAGCTCTGCAGGCTGAGGGGAAGACCCTGCCAGGTTCAGCCATGGTCAAGTTGCCATCTCTTCCCTCCAAATCACTTCAGTTTCTGGGTTTCAGTCTGTTGGCCTCCCACTTGGTAGAAAGTACTGACCACACACTAGGTCTTGCCTGCTGAGTCCGCCACTGACAGCCTCCTATCTGCTCATATCAGCCAACGGGAAGCTGGAGCTATTTGGTTTGGGGGGAGGTAGTGTCCATTGCTGCCTTTTTTGGGGGAGTGTCTAGCTTTTCGAGCCTTAGGGCAGTGTTTTGTGTCTCCTTTTGAACCCTGCAAAATTATCCTTCTCTGGCTAATGCTCTGAACCCATGTTATTGTGCAACACCCCTATATTACAGGGTGCTGCTTTCAGAGTGCATTTTTTGGCCTGACCTTCACACGATAGAATTAATGGACTGAGACTTGTGTTCAGTTCTTGAAGAACTTCTTTTTCAAAGCTGGCGTGAATGAAAGCCTGGTTCAGTGCTGAAAATGATGACTAGCTTGGATGATGACCAATTCAGATAATTGGCTATAGACCTCTAATCTCACCGGCATCCCTCTGTCCCGCGGCAGGGAACCAGCCGATCATTCCATCAATACATTTATTTTGTCAGCTGTCACTGTGTGGCGTCCACACGTCTCAGCTGGGCGACTTCGGCTGAGAATTGGAAACCTGCCAATATCAGAATCATTTCATCCCCATCACGTGCTTTTCTTGTCATATGGATTTTCAGCGAATTTCTGTCTGGCTTGGAAAATCTAGGCCATGACCTTGCTTTTAGCTGCTGGGTCTCTTTAATTATTGCTATCAATGCCAACCAGCTGGAGTCACATTTCTAAACTGTATAAGTCCAGTGAGTTCCACCCAAAAGATTTCTTTTCTGTGCTACCCAACATTCTTCCCTACACACACACACATGCACACACACACACACACACACACACACACACACACACACACGTTCACTAGTTCAGACTGGTTATTTCTTCTCAGCATGGAATGAGCGTATATAAACACATTGATTTATTCTTGTATGACTTTTCATGCACAATTTTCCCTAGAATAACTCTATTCTTGTATCATAAAAGCTTAAGTAAATTATTGATCATGGTTTTAAAAAGTAAGTTAGATGATTGACTATTCAGAACTGAGACTTAAGTATCCCAAACCAGGACCTGTAAATTTCTAGATTGGTTAGACATCCTTTTGATGTGTAAAACCAAAGAATTAAAAAATATTTCTGAGGGGGCAGAAGCTCTCTCTTTTTTCATTATGATCTTAGAAAGGAAACGAGGACATCATCACACAATTCATGACAACATGACTATGGAATGACCAGTCCCTCACTCTAGGTTTAAGGACCTACCAAAGTCCTCTTCCTGTATAAAACCTTTGCTTCTAAACTCCAGAAAAATAGCATTTCTGTATATTGTATTCACTAAAATGATTTTGCTATGAGGTTGCAGGTTGAGTGCCAAGGCATAGATAGAAAAGAATATAAGCTCTCAAGTCAGATCTGGATTCAAATCAAGCTCAAGCACTGTGTGATCTTGACCACTTTCATCACCTGTGCAATGGTGATAAAGACTGGATTGTCAGTGAAGCTGTATTAATAATGCACACATCTGAAGCCCAAGAAGAGAGCATGTGATTTTGTAGTCAGCCAAATGTATATGTAGTTCCTTTTGCCTCTGCTACTACTAATCCAGTTCCATCTCTAGCCATGCATATAAGAAATAACACTTCAAATGATCCTTCTCTTCTGATATCTTCAAAAGAACTGTAGCAATGCAGTGATGAGAGGCAACTAATTTCCAATATACTAGCTTAGTCTTTAGCAACATACATACGAATCTTCCCTTGAAATATTGTTACTTATTTGAAAGATTGCATCCCACAGCCTCCCTTGCAGCTAGATGTGGATATAACAAAGTTCTAGCCAGTGAGAGATCATTGAAGATGGAATAAAGTATCTTTAAAAGAGAAGTCGTTCCCTCTTGCTTTTTGCTTCCTCCATCTTTTGGCCTAGAACACTAATGAAGACCGGTGTTCTGGCAGCCATATCAAATCCTAAAGACAGATTCAGAGCTTAAGAACACAGAGGAAGAGTCCCTATCAAGCTCCAGTAATGGCTTCACTACTTAAGAAATGCTTATTCATAATCTTCTTTTACATGTACTCGAAATATGCCATTTTTCCCATGCCAACAATTAAGTTCTTTGGGATATTTCTAAAGAGGAAAACTTGTGCACCTGAATCTCTGTGTCTCTTCTGCGCATTCAGTTCAAGGACCACTAGTTCATCCTCTCTGTTCGTCTCAGTCACAAGCAAAGTAAATTGTTTTTGGAGAATGCCAGTAGCTTGTGGTTGGGGAGGGGGGTCTTGGCATTCTGCTTATCCTGGGAACTTTTTTCTGTCTTCCTTAAATTACTTTTAATTCTGAAAAATTATTCCTGCATGCTTGGTCCTCTAGACTCCATACTACTGAATGATACCCCTATATTACAGATTAAATAAGCTCTCACTATTTCTTCTCTTATCTTTAATTTCATTCAAGATTAAAAAAATCTCAGGATAGCTGAGCTTAGATCAGGCACCTAGCTTGACTCCACCAGGTGAAGACATACCCAAACATCTCCTGAACGGAACACACCTTTGAAATGCAAAACACAGTACATCAAGAGAAACGAAGATGCTCCTCTTGAAAGTGCACTGCAAAACACATTCACTCTTTCTTCTCCTGCTGAGAAGCTGGTCACTTCCAGTCCATAGCACTAGTAGAAACCAAAGTGGTTCCAATCAAGAGTGCCAGGATCTCTAATTGTCAAGAGGAATCAACGGTACTTTCAACATAGGATGGCACTGGCAATGGGATAAGGGGTGTAGTATAGAAGAGGGTTTGGAGTTGTTTCAGTCAACATTTATTGTGAGTCTACTGGATGCCAGGTCAGTCGGTCAGCTTTCTGTTACTGTAACAAACACCTCTGATAATTTGGTTCTTAGTTTTGGAAGTTTTGGTCCGTTATTGGTTAGCTCATTGTGTGGTGTCCTATAATGGGACAGCACATTGAAATGGAAGCATGAAGCAGAGAAAATCCACTGATCTTGTGGCCAAGACAGAGACAGAGAGGGTGTGGAATGGGGTCTAGAATTCCTTGAAGGCCAGCACCCATGTATCCTGAAGACCTCCAACTCAGCTCCACCTCCAGAGGTCGACAATCCCATGGAGCTGGGAACCAAGCTTTTAACACATGGACCTCTAGGTGGGGTACAAACTGTAAGAGCAGGCTTGCTTTAGACACACACATACTTGAGTCATGGCAGTGCCTGATGCCTGTAGCCCAGAGAAGGTATACCAACTAACAGATAGCTGCAGTGATAAGTACCAAAATAGAATTATGCATGGGTTTCTAGAAGCACATAAGGACATCACGAGGCACAGTGTTGGAGGACTTGAGGATGGGGGCAGGGGGTATAGGGATAACTACAGAATAAAATTTTGCAATGAAATAAGACTTCAGCAAAGCAATAGAGGAAGCCAAGGGAGGAACAGGTGGGAGCGCTGGAGGGTGGAGAAAGCGGGATGTGTCTGGGGATGTGCAGGCTATACTGCATGACTCATGGAAGCCAAAGTGGGAGAGGAAACAAAGGGGGAGATGATGCTACACAAATGGGCTGAGAACAGGCCAAGAGACACTTGGATATGAAGCAGAGCTTGGAATGTGTCCTGTAACCAAGGGAGAGCCTCTGAAGCATTGTAATCACAGAGAGAGGCATGATGAAATATGCATTTTAGGATGATTAGAATGATTACTCGGTGTGAGGAATAGATGGAGAGGGAAGGCATAAGAAGCAAGGCACAGCCAACAATTAGGGGCCTGCTGGAACAATATAAGCTAAAAATAATGATTTCTTGAACTGAGAAGAGCATTGCTTTACCGAAAAAGCACAGCAATAATCTCCTTCTGGCCAGTTCTTATTTTGCTCCCCAATGGAAGCCAAAAAACATAATGTTAAATCACAGGCATCTCTGCATGGATCCAGAGGAACAGGGGCCAAGTGTACAGATTGCTGGGGACCTCACTCCATACAGGAGTAGAGTGCTGAGAAAGTAGCAGTTAGCACAGTGCTCCTCCAGCCGTCTCTCTGGGATCCCAGTGGTTTTCAACAAGCCCGCCCTTGGCCAGCACCCGGAAGATGGCAACTCAGAAGAGCACTGCTGATGACACTGGCATTCTGGATGAATGAGGAAGGGAATGAATGGACGTGTGAATGAATGACACAGGAATTTATCAATTAATTGCACTTCTGGATGAGAGCCACCCCCGTTTCTATAGTTAAACATTAGAGTAAGAGAATTTTTGTCCATTCCCCATCTCTGTCATTCTTTTTTAAGTTCTTCTTCAAAGAATTAGAAAGTAGTATTGAACCATCTCTATTTCTTCACTCTGCTCAAAAAGCTGAGCAATTATCTTTCATTGTAAATGGTACCTGGGAAGGCAGGAGACAACCTATAGCCCGGTTTTAAATGTTCTCATAGTCGTTTACTGACAGTGGAGGAGGATAATTTAGGAAATGTATTTTTGGAAGTGCTGTAAATGCAGAATAAAAGTTGAGCAGACAGATAACACTATCTTGAACTTGAATTATCAACATCTTGTTACTCTATAAAAACCTTTACTAAGCTGTCAGCATTCATATGAAACCCCATGAGGAAGAGATTTTTTTTTTCCAGGTATGGCAGTTGTCCTGGTGGGAATGAATTCAGCAAAGGAAATAATGTGCCTTGTACCTAGCTTAGTCAGTGTTTATGCTTATGCTGAGTTGTCAATTATGGGTTTATTCCCTTTCTGTCCTGCTTCTTAGTTTTCTAAAATAGGGAAAGGAAACTTTATACAGTAAATCTGTGTGAAGAATTATCAAGCAGCTGTTGACCTAAGTCTCATATTCAAAGGATACCAAGAACACCTGTTCACACTTTATTTTTCTCTCCCACTGTAATAAAAGAAATTCATTAGTACCTTTGGGGTCTGGAGCCTCTGAAATGCCCCATGGAACTTCCAGGAACCTTCTTACCACCCAGAAGGAGGACATACAGAGCTTGATCATAAAGCAGCCACACTAGCTAATATGTACTCAGAGCACATCTTCACACCAATTAGGCTGGTTACTATCCCCCAAAAAGGTAAAAGAAAGAAAATAACACTTGTAAGCAATAATGCAGAGGAACTGGAATGCTTGTGCTTTGTAGGTAAGGATGTAAAATGGTGCAGCTTCTATGGATAACAGTTCGACATATCAAAAAAAGAACAGAGAAAGAAAATAGAAATAACAATCTAGCAATTCCACTTCTGAGTATATATATCCAAAATAAATGAAAGCTAGGCCCTACAGACACTTTTGCATGCCCTTATCTTCACCTATGTTCAGAGCAGTACTGTTCACAATAAGCAAAAGGTGCAAGCAACCCAAGTGTTATCAATAAAAGAATGGATAAGCAAGATATAGTGCTGTCTGTGCAAAGGATGGAAGGATGAAAGCAAGGAGATTCCAACATATGCTACAAAGTACATATCACTTGGGGACATTATGAGAATTGAAATAAAATAAAAGTCACAAAGAGACAAATATCACATAGTTCTATACTGTATGAATACATTGAAGAAGCAAAGGTAAAGTGACAGAGGAGGGTGTTGATCAGCAGGGCCTGGAGCATGACAGGAATGGGAGTCATTGTTGAATGATCGGAATTTCCCTTTTGCACAACCAAAGAGTTATAGAGATGATGGTGTGAAAGATACACAGCACTGCAAATGTGTAATGCCAAAGAACTTCATATTTGAAATGGTTAACATGGTAGGTTTTTTGTTATGTGTATTAAATGTGTATGGATCTGTAGAAGAATGGAAGTACTATAGGACTAGTGGATCCAAAAACATTATGTGACTATTTTTCAACCCTGAGCAGAGGCATGTCTTTTCCTCCCTGTTCCTTTCCCTCCTCAGCCCTTCCCCTCCCCCTCCACCCTGAAACATGCAGATCACCCTGAGTCCTCCCAGCCTGAATGGGCGATGCTCTGATCTCCTAGTCTTATATCGTTTTGTGCTGTTCTAATTAAACCACTCAAGACTTCTTTAGAAGACAAAGAAGTTCATTTGAACTGAAGGCTTTGGAAGCCCAAGAGCATGACATCAGCACTAGCTTCAAGTGAGGGCCCCAAAGTGGGTGACCACACAGGGTAAGACCTCATAGGGGAAGAAGTGCTCACAGGAAGAGAAAGGAAGCAGAAGATAAGCCAAGGTGGCCAAATTCACTGTATGACAAATTACTCTGTAGCAACCAGCCCAGCCCATGAGACCTACCCTACTCCTGGCAGACCACCCTTGACTTCTTCCAAGGGGAAGGGCCCCCATTGGTCTAATCACTCCCACTCGGCCACCTTGCAAAGACTCCTCCTCTATCTCTCAGTACTGTTACATGAGCACCATCCCTGAAGCACAGCAGCCCTAAGGGGCCAACTCTATATAAACTGTAGCTCCTCTCTCTCACTACTCAGGCCACTCCCTAGTTTATAACTAGCCACATACCAGATACACAGGTCCTTTCTTAAGGGAAGGGATTCTCATTTTATTTGCAACCAGAAACTTTTCCCTCTAGGTCCCACCATGAAAATTTCTCTCCCAAACACACCCTCCTTTATTCTAATTGTAGCTAATAGCACCATTCCAGGTTTGCAACAAAGCATGGAGCCTCCTTCCTGAGTCTTATCTGCCTTTCTCTTAAGTCTTACGCTTGAGCAGAGCCTTTTCATTTCAGTCGCCAGAACATGGACTCTACCCAACATGCATCTTTTCCCAAGCAGTGTAGTCAGACTCTATCATACCCCAAGGGAGCCCCACTCTTCTGCTTTCTAGATTCCTACATTGCAATTTTGTCAGTTAAAAAAAATACAATGTAGTCGTATTACTCTCCTGCTTAAAAATTGTAGTCAAGAGTGGTGTATGCAGTAGTCCCAGCTCTCTTAAGCAGTTTTCAGTCCAATCTAGAATACTTAGAAATTTAGCAAGACCTTGTCTCAAAAAAATAAAACAAACACAAAAACCAGGTGGAGATATAGATCATGAGAAGGACTTCAGTTCAATCCGGTACTAAGAAGAAGGTAGAGGGGGTAGTTTTTCTTTGCCAAGGATTTCCCCTGCTTTTAAAAGGACCCTCTCCCAACTTTCCAAGGTAAAGTAGGTTACATTCAATTATCTCAGAAAATAAAAGTAGATGCCTGGCTTTTGCTCAGTTGTTCATTCCAAGTAGGATGATAAGGATGAAGACATTTCAGAAGAAGGCAGCTGCAGCTATGAAAGATGGAGTTCTCCAGACAGAACACTGAGCCCCTTGGTTCTTCAGTCAGACATTTATGCAGGGCCTGCTTAGAAGGGGTTTTACAGATGACACTAATTAGCTAGCCTTCAATTGCAGAGTTTATGGAAGTGGCCTGATCTATTTCTCTTAAAAGTGAGGAGCTTCCAATGACTTGACACAAAAAGGAAAGCACCAGACAGACTGGAAGCAGAAAAATCTTGGGATGAGTGACAGCTTTGAAGATGGAGGGGAAGTGTAGAAGACCCAGAGACATCTCCTGGGTTAGGGAGAGACTCCAGGCCTCAGCACTCGGGAGAGTGAAGTTCCAGAAGGAGTCTGGTAGGGCTTTTTGAGACCCTCTGCCCATTCCCAATCTAGCTCCCAGTTTAATTTCAGCCTTGTCACATGCTGAGCAGGGAGCCCATCCAAACACAGCAGACTTCTGACCTGAAATGCTACAAGACAACAAATGGTAGTAGATTTGAGCTACCAAACTGTCACAATTTGTCACACAGCAATAGGACTCGAATACAGCAGCTGTCTGGCCTCCTAGTAGCCTGGCAGAGAGGTGTGCTGAGCAGACAACTGCATCTGCTGCTGAACCAATCACACCACTTGCCAGAGGCCCACTGACTGCCATTAGTTTTTGTTATTTCCTCTACTCTTTGGTTGATTCAGTTTGGAACTTCATGGGAAGACTTTTCAAATGGAAGCATTAAAATTGCAACCACTTTTATCCTCATCTAGAGGTATTTTTGCTACAATTGCCAAAGTATAGCATCATCTTTTGTACACATCACTGTATACAGTTGCAATAAATTCATCCAGTTGTCCACACATCCCTCTCCCGCATCCTGCTGTCTTTACAGTAAACCCATTAACTGATATCCATCCCATCTGCTCATTCTGATGTGATTAAAAAATAATCTTTTGGAAATCTGCTAGCGGAAGATCGGAATCTTATTTCACAGCAGTGTGACATCTCTTCATTTGTGTTTCATCCCCTGTCCAGCGAGTACAATCCTATCAGCTCCTCCTTAGCACTCCTGTGAGGGTTAAACAATGGCCACCAATTGCTCAGCAGCTGCCTGGCACAAAAATCTGTCCTCAGCAAATGAAAGCCATTACTATTGTAAAGGAGATGGATACATGCAGGCCTCTAAAATTAAGGACATTAAAACTAGCTCCGGCTGGCACAGGCTAGGTGCCCACAGCAGTTTGGTTTGGTAACGGCTTTGAATCTAGCTGAGTCTGAACAATTGCTCTCTCTCCCTGGTAGTACATCTCTCTGCCATTTAAAACTCACCAAGCTGCCTGCAGCTACTCATTCTAGAGTTAGTGAGTTAGTGACACTCCGCTGGCTAGGGAGAGAGAAAAGGAATGCAGAGAGGAGGGCTTGTGGGCAGCTCTTCTTTCAAGTACCATTTCACAAAGTCAGGACCAGGAGCTTGAGTGCTCTGCATACAAGATAAGTAGACCTCCACCAGCTAGAGGCTGCTCCTGTGGGCTGTGATTGCTATATCCTTGAGGAATGTCAGAGTCAAGTTGAGTTACAGGAAATGTCAGAAGCAAAATAGGGTGGATTGAATGGGCCCAGAGAAGTGCAGAATGAAGTGGTAATTGTTCTTCATCTGAGTATTAAAAAGAAAAGGTTAGAGAACATGGAAAACACAGCAGAGCCTGTTATCAGCAGCTCTCAAGACACCAGTGGAGTCTGGGGCATAAGATGGTTCTGGAAAGTTCTTGGAGCATTTGGGGATGACATTTTACAGGGAGAGACTCACAGATCTATCCAGATATGGAGGTTCCTGTACATTTCAAGAAGCAACACATGGGTTTGCCTGGATTCCTTGTGAACACCTACAACTGTTTATTCCACTGAGTCACTTTCATACATGTTTGCACCTACTAAACACTAAATTTAAATATTAGATTTACAGTACTACAACTCAACATTGATGTAACTTAATAGAGAAAAAAGGTTATTCAGCATACTCTTTGGGAGGTTCAAAGTCCAGACAGCTTAAGGTGGGCTGGTGAGGGCCCAACCTTTTACTGTACCACTTAACAGTGAAAGTATTAAATGGCAAGGGAGGGCTAAGGGTTTGCCTCAGTGGTGGCACACCTGCCTTGAAAGCATAATGTCTAAGTCTAATCCCCAGTATCAAAAAAAAAAAAAAAATCACAAGAGATGGCAAAGAGTGTGAGTTGGAGCAAAATTCTCAGGTATGTGGCCCAAGAAGAGAGAAAGGTAGGATGGATGGGGTCGCACAGTCTTCTATGAAGTCATGCCCAAGTGATCCAAGGAGCTTCCCTCACAAACTCACCTTCCTAGAGACCAACCCTGCATATATAGAGGCTTTTGGAGGACACTGCGCTGCTAAGCCAAACCATAGCAGGGGCCCACTAGGGATGGGGCTTGGAAATCTGGCCTGTCATCTTCTAGATGCATCCATCCCAGGACCAGTCCCTCCTAGAGAACAGTAAACACTAATCTTCAGCAATCAGATCATCTATTCATTTCTCTCATGAAGGAGCAAGAAGCAGGCTGGTAGAGAGGTTACTCCAACATCATCACGGGGAAAAGGAGTGTGTGTGTGTGTGTGTGTGTGTGTGTGTGTGTGTGTGTGTGTGTGTGTGTATAGCAATGAGCAGACATTCAGCATTTGCCTGCAATGCTAAATCTGTACTCAAGTAATAGGCTAAAGTCTATACTCAGCCTTGAAGAGATAAACTAAGTCTATAATCGTCGTTGAAGAAATAAGCTAAGTCTATGCTCAAGACTGAGGGGATAGGCTCGGTCTATGCTCAGCATCGTGGTGACAATGTAAATTTCCACACAGTGTTCATGTGATAGGATAAGTCCACACTCAGCATTTGAGGTAAAAGGTTGTCTCTGCTCAGCATTAATGCAGTAGGATAAATTTACACTCAGCCTTCAGGCGATTGGCTAAGTCAATGTTCAATGTTTATTTGATCAGGTAGGTTTACTGATGAATGTGACAGTATGAGAAGACAGAGAGGAAGCCCCTGTCAGCTTGGGGACCTAAGCAGTGTAATAGTTAATCTTGGTTGTCAACATGACTGGATGGAGACTCTCCTAGTAATTAGTAAAGCCCTACTCTGGAGTGGATCTGTGTGGTGTTTCCTGTGATGACTGACATGTAGGCCAGTGAACTGAGACAGGAAGGCTGTCCTGATGGTGGGAGGCACCATCTAATAGGCTTGCAACCAGGGTGGAACCAAAAAAGGAAGCAGAAATAAGTTAGTCTGTGCCTTCAAACTGAAGGCTGCCTCAGCGGGTGCACCTTTCTCCATTGCTACAGCCTATAGACACCAGGCTCCAGCTTCTTCAGCCTTCCCGTGAAAACACACCAGTGACTCCCCAGGGAGTGCCTAAGCATTCAGTCTCAGACCAGCACTGTACCCTTGATCCTTCTTGCTCTGAGACTTCTGATTTCTTTGACTGAGCATCTGCTGGGTCCTCTGGCTTGCTGTTGAGCCAATGGCCATGGTGGACTCTCATATCTCCATTCCTATAGCTATCAAATAAGTTCCCTGGTATACATATATATATATATATATATATATATATATATATATATATATATATATACACACACACACACACACACACACACACACACATATATATATACATACATATATATATATACATACATATATACATATGTATGTATATATATATATATACTTGTGTTCTTTTAAAGAACCATAAGCATTTTCCGAAGACCCTGTGTGAGATTTCAAACACCATGGGAAATGGATCGAGTGAGAAGAACATGAACATGAGTAGAGACCAGATGACCAACCGTGTGACTGTGGCAATGATGGCAGGAGCCTAATTGCTGGGTTATGCTTCTTAGAAAGGCAGAGGCAAAGGGAATGGTACAGTTTCGAGCTGAAATCTTCAATAGAGGCCAGATTGCAGAGTGCATTGCTCATCGTAAGGAATCTGAATTTGGACCGGGGGATCACTGAAGATTTGATGCATGTGCCTAGTATAATCAGAGTTACTATACAGAAAAACAATAACAGTGATCATTTTCAATGGGCTAGGCATTATTTTCATTATTCTCTATATGTATTAATTCATTTATTTTTTGACAATTCCTTGGGAGATCATTAACTTATTCATGAGGGTGGGGGGATGAGGCACAAGAAAGCTAAGTAGCATGTCCCAGGTCACATAGTTAGTAAGTGACAGGATTTGAAGACATCCAGTGTGGCAGTGAAACTAACATGCTCAACATCACACTGTACTCATTCTCTGTTTGTTGTCACTTCACTTGTTTTGTACCTATGTCAAATTAAGAGAATGTTAATGTAGGAGGCCTAGTACATTCTATCCAGAGATCTGGAGTAAGTTGAAGGTGCCTTTCTCAAAGTCAGTTTATTTTGAGAAAAACTTTCTGGCTACAATTTTATCTCTGAATCATGAGGAAAGGTGATTCCCCTTGGAGTTGTTAAGAAGTGATAAAAATGCACAAAGAACACTACTGTAGACACAGGAGGCAACAGCCTCAGGCCTGGTGTGATAAGCTTTCAGCGTTGCATTTCACACTGACATAAAAACTTTCCCTTGTTACATGATTCTCATCTCACAGATTTTGGAAGCAAGTAGTGGAATATGTCTTGGGTGGATTTGCCTCTTAATACTGAACTCCCAAGGTAGATTTCCAAAGCAAACCTGATTTGGGACTTTCGGTTGAGTTAAAATGGTGGGGGTTGCACAATGCCCTTGGAGAATGAAAGAGACAGAAAGAGGGGAGGAGGGAAAAACGAAGAAATGTGAATGCTACACTCTAAGAACCAATGGGAATGGAACTCTAGGATCCTAGAGTTACTCAGATACACACCGGGTTCCTTTGTTCACAGAGACTTTTAGGGACCAAGTGACATTCCAACATCACTGAGGACTGCCTTAGACTTATGCATTGATTTGCAGCAGATTCACTTATTTATATGATGCCAGGAAAAACTGGTGAAAGAACCTGAACAAGGCCCCCCATGGTCAGCCCTAAATGCTGGAAACTGAACTTCCCAAGTGAGGAAAGAAGTGTCATTCACTCAAGTCTGGAAGTCCTCTCCTGGATTTTTAATCATAAATGTGGACAGAACACGACAATTTGCATCTTCAACTTTTCCCTTACTTCTGGCTATTGGTATTTCCTTCTATAATAAAGACTGATAGCGAACTGCAGTAGACTTTGCATTGCTCCAGATTTTATCCTGAATAAAAGTCACAAATATTTTCATATCACATCATGCATGTGCCAATAGCACAAAATATCAATTATGCTCATTACGACTTTAAATTAGTCTCATTATTAGGTCCGCAGCTAGAACTTGCTACTTAATGTGTTAATAAAGAGACCAACCCATGACTTTATCACAAATTTGTTTTTGCAATATTGTGATAAGTAGTTTAAACATCATTAGCTTCTTCTTTAATTGGTTATTTTATTTTATTTTTTGGAATGATACTCTGAGGAGGGATTGGAGGGCGTCCCAGACTGCCCAGTAGTCCTTGAATAAGAAGGGAGTGATAAACTTAGAGCCAGAAGCCCAGAGCATTGGAGCAGGCTTTGTAGAAGATGTCCACAGCCGTAACAGGTGAAAAGGAAGAGAAATCCCATAGGGAAGGAGCAAAGGTGTCTTAGTCTAACTGTGGTTGCTCTAACTTGGTAGCTCAGACTGAGTACTCTATAAAGAATGAAAGTCTATTGAGCACCCAGCCAAGAAGTGACAAGAGGCTGGCCACCATGTCATTTCATTCCTCCTTTGATGGGTATCTGCCTGCGGATGAGGCTTCTACCATCCCATCCTGCATCCTTCCCTCACTCTTCTCACAGATGCCAGACTGGCATTGTAGTCTGAAGGCTCCCGTGTCCTATCCTGCTCATTCTGTCTTTGAGCCTTTCCAAGGATCTCCCCCAATAAACTGTTTGCACAGCAAATTCTCTCTTAGCATTTGTTTCTTCTGGGACCCAAATACACATCCCCTTTTCCAATGCTGAGACAAAACACCTGACACCAACACTTTTAAGGAAGAGATGTTTTATTAGGCGTGTGGTTCAGGAGATCCGTCAATGACAGCGCCGAGGCAGAAATGTCATGGTGGAAGAGAGTGGCAGGGGAAAGCTGCTCAAGCAGTAACAGCTGGGAAGCAGGGCAGAGATATGAGGGGCCAGACATAGACCCCAAAGCCATGCCTTTGTGACACACCACACAGACGTGTGGCCATACCACACAGACGCACCAATCCCCAAGGCAGATCCCAAAGCCAGTCAAGTTGAAACGGTATCCTAAGTTCCTCACCACTGAAATCTGAGAAAAGCTGCGCCTCTATTGGTCTGTACTGAGCAACTGTCAGAGAGTGTGTTTCTTGTGACATTTTTATAGGCCAGGATGGAACACCAGCTCCCTCCCCGCTTCCAAAGACTGCCTTGTGGGGAGTACATCTTGAGAAAATAAATAGACAAGCCATGGGGCAAAGCTGTTAAGTCTTAAAACAACAGGGGAGTTCTATTAAAAGTCAGGATAATGGTTGCATTTGATAGAGCATGTTGATAGAGGGGGGTGTAACAATTTCAGGGAAATATCCAGGCAACAAGTCCAGTGCCAGTAACACTCTGTCTTGACCTAGGAGTTGACGAAACAAATGTACTATTCATGACACTCCATTAAGATGGCCACTTATAACCTTCATAATTTCTTCCATCTTTTTTCCTATTATAAAGGTAAAAAAAATTCCAGGTGCATTTATGATATCTAGCACCTGTCTATGAGGTAGGTTTTCAAGGGGTGATATCTCTTGATACAGGAAGAATGACTAGGGTGTAGTCTACCCAAGGCACCCAGTGATCCTTGATTTGATAACTGGTTCTTAACAAAGAGGCTTAAAGCTATTTATCCTGGGGTCCTGAGTTGCTAACAGAGGCTCTAGACCTACCTGATATATATGTCTTTGATGGCCAAACTTCAGTTAAGGAAATAAATAACTCTTCTCTCTTGACATTCGGGATATGTCAGAAAGAGAAGAAATAGAGAGTTCTGCAGTCCTCTCCACTGCCGGCAGCAGGATTCGGTGCTTCACTCTGAGAGCGTGATGCATAGCTCACAGTGAGAATGAATCTGCCCAGGTGGAGAAATGTGGATATATGTTTGACAAATCAATTTTCTTCCTGGGAGGACTGGAGAGGCTCCCACAGAGGTCAGGCAGCTGAATTACCAGAGGCAAAGCAGGCTGAAGGAGGTTCCTGCAGAACCGAGGGACCTCCCCTGCTGAGGCTGGCACGGGCACCTACAGGCATCACCTGGTGTCTGGCAGTCACTGCTGGGAGCCTCTAAAATGAATGACACGCTCCCCTCCTGAGCAGCACTGGCCTCTGCCGTCGGTATCACTGGTCTAGCATCACTGCTCTGCTAAAAGCCACACAGCTGGCTGGTCAACAGCAAATGCTCCCTCCAGCTCAGAGAAACCTGCATGATGCTTGCTTTCTCCTGTTCCTTTGGCCAACTTTCTGTCCCCCATGCACTGCCCTTGCCTGCTCATGACCCCTTCCTCATAGGCAGAGAGGCCTTGACAAGTTACAGACAGTGTGCTCTCGGATCAACAGCGTGGCACCACCACACACCAGTTCTCTCTTAATGTCTTATTTCGGGGCCAAGATCTCTAAATCGCTCTGTTACTAAGGCTGAGCTTGAACTTGCTGTTGTGACTCCCCTGTTTCGGCCTCCCACTGTGCGGGAACTATAAGTGAACAATGCGTACATCCAGCAATTTCTCATCATCTGTCCGCTTCCTTGTTTAAAAGCAGCGTACTTGCTGCAGTACTTAAGTGAAAGGGTTAGAAGAATCAGATTAGTTAATACACTGCTAATAGACTGCTATTTTAAAAGGTTTTAGATATAGATAAATAGTAACTATTGTTAATGTGACCACAGGGATGTTCTCCTTTTATGTCTTGCTCTTTATTCTAGGTGTTCAGAAGAACACCTCACCAAACACACAAAAGGTGAGATAGCACACAGCGGGTTTTAACCAAACAAGTGCAAACAGAAGCAAGACACACCATTTCCACACAGTACCATTAAAAGCTGGACTGTAGTTCATCATATTCTTTTTCTCCTTGACTTGGAAAATATGGAACCATGGAAATGGAGTTCGCTTTTGTCTGTCACTGAAAGAATACATGATTAGGGGCCGGGGAGTTAGCTCAGTGGTTCCGGCGCCTGTCTTGCAAGCGCAAGGGCCCGGGTTCGATTCCCTGGTAAAAACATAACAATGCTGGGTGTGGAGACCCACACCCAGCAGCAACCAGTACCACATACCACAGTGCCGGGCGTGGTGGCTCACGCCTGTAATCCCAGCACTCGGGAGGCAGAGGCAGGAGGATTGCTGTGATGTGAGTTTGAGGCTGAGCTCAGGGCCAGCCTGAACTGCAAAAAGCGAGACCCTATCTCAAAAAAAAAAAAAAAAAAAGAATACACAATTAGCCTCTGGGATTCCCAAGTTTCTCATTTATGGCTTCCAATCCACATCCACATGTGGGTCAAAACGTATGAAGAAAGATCACATCTATACCGAACATACACAGATGTTTTACTATTATGTGTCAAGTAATATACTTTAACAACTATTCATGTAGTATCTACAGTGTACATTTCTATTTGCATCTGCATTAAAATTTGTATTTACATTTGTTGCATTTAGGTATTATAAGACATTCAGAGATGTTTTAAACTTGCATCTGTTTTCCGTGGATATCAAAGGTTAGCTGTATGGCCAATCCATACTTTCCACTGAAAGTTCAAGCTTGTTTACACTCCAACAATCCTCAGCGTGTACTTTAAGTGAGGTCTAGCACAGCAAAAACTTCAATTATGTGATATTAGCTTGGGATTCAGGAACAGGCCATGAAAAAAAAATCTCATTGGGAGCTGGACGGATAGTCACCGGAGGTATTCAGGTATAAAATATGTGCTAATGCAGTTATCTACTCAGATTAAGGTAATGTACTAGAACTGGAGAAAGAAGTTGGAAGACAAAATGTGTGTTTTAGTAAGTATTTGCTTCATTTGAACAGGTGATACAAGAGAGACACAAATAGTTTAGGAAAAAAGTAGCCAGTTTAGAAGCAGAAATGCACAAAAATGCCAAGTTTGGAAGTACAGAGACATGTAGATTTGGGATAGTGAACAAAAGAGCATACTGAGGAGTGCAAAGGCTCATCGGGCCTTTGCAGTGAGAATCTGACCCACAGCTTGGTCTCAAATCCACTGGTGAAAATTATGAATGTGTTTACAGCTACATTGGAGTGTTAGCCCCACACAGGAAGCCAGAAGCGGGTATGCACCCCTGGATCAAGGACTCTGTGTACTTTCATGATCCAGGCCTTGTGTCAGACCCACAATTCCCCTTATTCTTGTGGTCCATATGTGATTCGACATCAGTTCATTTCCTATTTCAAATGACCACTTCCTTCTTTGTTCTCTCTCAATATCCCAATGTTTGTTTGTTTGTGTTTCTGTATTGTTTAGGCTGGTGCCAAACTCATAGTGACCCTCCTGCCACTGTGTCCATGCAGCACTACATCCAGCAATACCCCATGTTGTGACTTGCATTTAGATATCTCCTCAAAGCCTCATGCAGTCATAGGTGGGGCTTTTCAGAGGTGGCTGGATCTACAGAGTATGATATTGGGATCAAAGATGTGATGCTGGGATGGATTCATGGTTTGACACTAGGGATAAGGGTGGGCATGGTACCCACCCTATGGGCAAAAAGCCTGGATGAAATATTACAGAAAGAGGCTTGGCATTAGTAGCTTGCCACTTGGTGCTATCTCTTCCTTCTTTGCTGCTTTGTTGCTCTCCTGCCTTCTGCCCATCATTAACTGTTTCTCCTCTGCGATGCCTGCTCTGTCATGTCACCGTGCTTCAGAATCAGCCAAACAGGAATAAAATCTCCACAAATTCTAAGCCAGACAAATCTTTCCTCCTTTAACTTTGGGTGTCAGATACTCTGCCTCAGCAATGAGGAAAGTAGCCAAGACACCTCATCTTTGTACCTTCTGGTCTTTGTTGCCCATGATTCTGTGTCTCCCAGCTACAGCCAGGCCTTTGACATGCTAGGAACCTGGACCTCTGCTTTGCCCACAGGTAGGCAACTCAGATCTGGAACACAAGCCAACTCATCAGCACATCCTGGTCTCCAGCTACTCATATTTCTGGGATTTCTCTCATTGCCTTACGAAGAGGGGTGGCCAGTTCACAAGCTATAATTTAGTTCCTGACACATGACCATCTTCAGTCTAGTGTCCTCAAGAGCCCCAGTTCTGACCTGACCTTCACCTAAAATTCTAGGCCCAAAGCTGAACACCACAAAGTAACCCGTAAGGGCAGAAAGCATCAGTATGATCAGCACCATTTGCTCATGTTCAGCGACTCTTAATAAAACCTGAGATTCTACTAGATTGAACATCAGGTTTGTGCATTGAGCTACAACTCCAACCTTTTTAAAAATCGTATTTTATTTTATTTTGAGATGAGGTCTCTTTATGTTGCTGTGCTGCCCAGTCTGGGCTTGAACTATTTTTCTGGTGCAGACTGCTGGGGTACAGGCATATACCTGTACACTGGCTTTCACCGGGTGTTTAACAGCTTTGTGTCTTTCTCCCAACCTGCCTGCCTGCTCTTCAACACATAGCCAGGGGCCCACAAGGTCCAGTCCCTGGCATACTTGCTCAGTTGCCCTCCACATTCAGAATCTTCCTCCTCTGTGTAACTACTGTCTGCTTTCAGATTTTTCCTCTGCTACTTCTGAAAGGTGGAAAATCCCAGCCCAGACCCACCAAGCTGAGGAGTCTGTGCTGGGATGAATCCTGGGCTGCTGTGGACTCTCTCTCTCTCAAAGTAAAAAGGTAGACCCTTCTGGAACTGGAAACCCAGAGTGAAGTCGGGATTCTCAATACCACCTCAATGTTTCTCAATGAACAATTTTCAAAACCCTAAGATCTCTCATTCTATATCTGAAAATTTAACTCACTTTAAGTACATATAATTCAATAATCTATTTTAGGAAAACTGGGCAAAAAAAAATTGGATTAATTTTAACCCTTGGTTAATGATACACTTGCTAGTGTTGACTTTGATTGTCCCTCTAATTTATTCCATTATCATTCATTCATTCATTCATTCATCCATTGTTTAAAAATCTAGTGAGGACTCATGAAACCAGAATAGGTCCCCAAAATGACGCTAAAAAATACTTTATATTTATTTATATATTCATTCCTTATCTTGTCCCACTTAACTGGAAGTGGGTCCAGTAAAATACAGGAGGATTGCTCTACTCTATTAGCTATTTTACCATCAATGGGACAGAATTTAATCCATGGTCTGTTGGCTCCAGGGCAGAAGCTGTGCAATAGAGGGAAGGTGTTCAACCCATGGCAACCAGGAAGCAGGGGAGACAGGGATAAGGATACACCCTTCCAGTGACCACTTTTCCAACCAACCCCACAATAAGACAAGAAATTTTTGAGGGAATATTTTGTATTTAAACCATGATTGATGAATATTTTCTTTCTGCACTGGTTTGACTTGATCATTGCTTTTCTTTCTGAGCAAAAAGAAATCACCAGTTACCTGTCTGGTCTGGGTTGAATGACTGTGAGCTTTGATTCTTCTCCAACCCTGTAGGTCCCTGTATTTGCCTAATCAGTGCCAGGGGCCTGGACTGGCTTTATCTTTCAAAGCTTAGAGGCCTTTGACTCACATTATTGCTGACACCTTTTCCCCACAGCTTCCCTCCCAAGTTTTTTCTTCCTATTTCCATTAATGATTATTTTGCAAATGTGCCAAATTAGGATACTTCTGGTCTTTACAACAAACATAGTTTAGTGCTTTTGAATCTGAAAGTTATCATCTTCATGTGTCACCTCTGACATTCACGCTTGCCTGCCTCACTTACCTGCACAATTGTCAATTGTCTAATACTTCTTCACAATCAATAGAAGCCTGGAACAAAAAGATATCTTCACATCTGCTGGGCTTTCAGGCAACTGATTATAGGAATGCAGCATCCGGACAGCTCCTTAGTGTTCCCAGACAGAGTTCATAGGGAGCTAGCTCTACATTCATCTATTCAGCAAGGAAATGAAACAGGCAAACTTCATAAATGTCAAAGGGAAGTGCATTCAAGATGTTTCTTTAGTACATTTGTAAGGGCAACAAAGCTCATTTTAAAAAGCATTAAGGCAGTGTGTGAGGAGTAAAACTGAAGCAACCATTTATATCTATACATGGAGAAATGGGGGTTGGGAGGATGGTGAAATGAAAAAGAAAGGAGGGGGATGACACAGAAAAAGAGGGAGACCAGGAATAAAAGGGGAAGGAGAGAGACACAATGATGAAGGAAAGAGAAGTAAAAAAAGAAGGAGGAGGAGGAAGAGGAAGGAAAAGAGGTAGAAAACAGAAGAAGGAGACAGAGAACAAATCTAGGGTGAGTAAATTATCTACTAAAACTTTGCATTAGAAAGCAATGGTGAGCACTAAGGAGAATTTAAGGTAAAAGGCTTGTTAATGTCATGAAGCTAGTAATCACTGGTGGAGAGTGGTCAAGTGGTCAGGAGCTAACTGTTAATGAACCAAGAACACCACATGAATGGACGAACCTATTTATTAGCACAATCTTATAAATAATAGCCACAGTATATATGATAGAGCAATATGAGTCACAGGTTATGTTGCAACAATGGGATGTAGCATCCATATAATCATACAGTGTGTGTGTGTGTGTGTGTGTGTGTGTGTGTGTGTGTGTGTGTGTGTGTATGTGGTACCAGAGATCAAACTAGGGACCTTGGACTTATGAGGCAGCAGCTGTAACCACTGAACTAGATATCGAGTAACTAATACAACTCTTAATTTTCATCGTGGACAAGTATCTTGTACAACAAATTATTTTGCATTATCATACAGTTGCCTCAGAAAAGAACTTCAGTTGATTTGCAATGAGTTAAGATTGTCTTATATAACACATGTCCTTGAATAACAAAAATATGTCCCGGTTTGTAATCATTGCACAAATATAATTAAATAAATAATTTTCTGATTTCTTCTTTGCAAATTACCCTATCCCTATCTCATTCCCTCCCAACCAAACAAAACACATCTAAGGCAACAAGTGAATTAACTATCAAGCAAATCTGTATTTAGATGAATTATTCCTAATTCTGATGCTACAATTAAATGGTGATGAATTTGTCAGTGCCCTCCCTACTTTCAATTATCTGACATAAGATCTCACTCAAACTCAGAAGCCACCCACAGAGTCAAGTTAACATATAAATTTGAAAAGGTCTTGGAATGAAACATTGTCAATAAATGGTTTTGAAGACTAAAAGGGCAAATTGACTAACCTCTCAGAATTCAGAAGTGAATAAACTCAGTGATCTGGAATCTGGGGAGGAAGAAATGAGATAATATGAATTAGCAATACTATTAATTCCAATGTTAATCAGTAAGTTCAGGCCACACTTCATTATGTTTTTATTCACTAAAACAATTGTCCTTCAATTTTACTTTATTAGTGCTTCTGTAGATGAAGAATATGGAAATGCTGATGCACAAAATGGGGATCTTTTACAGAATGGGGTAAACAGATTGTGCTAATGATGTTGGAAGTTAACTTCTTACTGTCTAGAATAAAAATACAGAGTCATCACACAAGTTAGCTAAGGGAGCTATACATTACATGTTAGATGTAGTTTTACTGAATGTGAAACATTGCTGTGAACGTGAAGATTCTTACCAAGGAGTCCTGGTCTCTATAAAGAAGAAAAAAGAAGCATAAAATTATGAGGCAAAATCTAGGATACCGCTAGTTTTTAGGCTAATCTAGTAATTTTGTAAGGTATTATGTTTCTTTAAAAGCTTTGATAGTTTTTCCATTTTCCACCTCTTCATCTTTCTTCTCTTTCTCCTTCTTCTAAACAGAAAGAACAATTCTGACAATTATGAATGAGAACACACAGTCTCTGGTGGGTTCAAGGCTGCTAATTCTATTTCATCCCATTCATAAACCTTCCAAGGTGAGCTATTGGTTGGATTCTAGTCCTGAATTATTCAGAGGAAACTGCACTGGAATATTGTTAAATAAGGAAAAGCCTGTAAAACATATTTAGTATTCTTTTAATCCACTGTCCAATGTCAAGCCTTCCTAATCTTTCTCCCTGGCCCAAGGCTGAGTAATCCCTTCAGTCATGCACACATGTGTGCATGCGCGCACGCACACACACACACACACTTCCAAATAATCTCTTTGTTTCGTCTGTGCCAGAAGGCGATCTTCTTCAGCATATTTCATTCTGCAATAAAATCCTTTTTCAAAAGCTGTTTTTAAAATGAGCAGTTGCTTTCAAGGAATATTATAAATAGCACTTCATTAATTGAGGCCCATCCTGAATAATTTCATCCATGTGAGAAGAGTGCTAAAATGCCATCTCTGATCCCTTATGAACACAGATAATTTCAACTCTGATCACAATCATTTTTTTACCCTGAGGATATGGGTGGCCCATTTCTAGAACAGGTGTATGTGAAAAGAGTTTGGGTTAAGTGAGACCAACTTAAAACGAATTAGCAAAAGATATCCAAGGACACATGTAAGCAGGAGAGGGGGAGACGTAAAGAGTGGGACTTGGTAGACAATGTCAGGATTCTGCTAACCCGAACAAAATAATTATTTTGCCCTGTCCTTGTCAATAGTCAACAAGGAGCACATGTGCATCCTGTGATGAACAGCTGAAGGAATAAAGAATTGATTTGCCTAGAGGAAGGGTAGTAATTAAGAGCCAATGTTTAGGAACTAGAAGAGAAAAACAAGAAGGAGGAAAATGAAGACCAGAGCTAAGAGAGAAAAGAGACAGGCAAAGGAACAAGACCACCATCTCCAACATTTGGAGAAAACAGTATATGTGGAAAAGAACCAACTGAATCTATGAGGCCGCATGGGGACATGAAAACCAAGAGGGTAGTTGCAAGAAGTGGATTTTCCAGCTCTATGGAAGCAAGTGTTTTGTAACCATAAGAGCAAAATTGGAATATGTTACTTGGCAGTCAGCACCTCATCAGAGGAATAGCCAAACAGACAATGATCCATGGTCCATCTTAATCTTCTCAAAAGAATTGTCCTATAAACTTCAAGGTTCTGTGATTTTGTGATCATGTCAATAGAACATGTCTACCAAAGACACAGTGTTTTCTTCTTATTTCAGTAGCTACATGCTATTAAGTCAAGATGAACACTAAATTAGGAATACTGACCCCTTTCTCTTAAAGGAATTACAGAGCTAAGTTTCTGCAAAACTCTGATCATACCGTTTTCATCAGTTAATGCACAGCCTGGTTTTATACATATTTTTGATAAAGACACTTTATTTCATCTGTATTGTTGAATCAAAACTTATAGTCAGAAGCATTATAACTCATGACTGAATGAAGCTCATACATAGATATATTCCTTTTTAAATTATCTTTATTGGTACAATATGAATACACATGATAATCGCATTCGACATTAAGAGTTTGTACCAAAATATGACATGACTTGATTTGCATTTTTTCCCTTTCCCCCCGCCGTGCATCCCCCTCCCCCTATATACACAATCTTTGTTTTCTTTTTTCTTTATTATTACCACATTCATTTATCCCTTGTTATATAGATATATTCTTTATAAACCACATCACAGCCTTCAAACACCCAAAGACACTATCCAGCACTTCAGCATTATATACAGAGGACAGTGTGCATAGATCCTTACCAAAAGGCTCAAAAATGCAAAACTCATGCTTCTAAAATACCATGGTCATGAATAACCTTACAGCACAGTGAATATACAATTAAAGACCAGGTGCATTCACAGATATAGACTTCACCAATACTGAGGATGAAGGAGATGGATCAATAATAGGTAAACTGGTCAGGCAAAGGGCTATGAACTCTGGTTTAAACTGAAACTATCCACACGAACTAGCAAAGCTCACTACCAGTGATGCACTGTGGATAGGTTTATGACTACTCTTTCTTCCATCATGCTACTTTTTACTTCCAATCTCTGGGGCCAAGGGTGGGGGGGGGGGTGGATACAATACAGAATGTAGGAAAAAGTATGAACCTTCCTAAGTATGAATTCCGAATAAGGAAACATGGACTCAGAAAGTGAAATTATTTTCTCCGAGCTCATTAATGAGAGTGTGCCATCTTCCTCAGAATATTAGCCTCTCGGAATTAAAAGGATTCTTTATGCTCTTAGCAAAACTAACTTTGGTCGCACAAAGGACTAAAATGCCTCATAAAATTGTGCCCATCAGTATGACATCAGCGTTCAAAAAGCTCTCCTAGTGAAGGCCACTGTCACCACCATTGGGTTCTTGTTCATTAAAATACAAAAATGTAGATTCCATGTGCATGAAAAAAGGCAGAAACATAAGGAAATGAAGAGGAGATATCATTTTTATTTTTTTCCAAATTTAAATAGAGTGATCTGAAAATCAAATGTTCCTTCAGAAGAACATTGGACCTATCTCATTTGTGTCTGGTATCATGCAAGCAGATACAGCTGCTTTGTTATTAAACCAAACAGCATCTACCTTTTTATGGATTTTAATGTAATGATCTGAGCATGCCATTGGCTCACAATAGACTGCAAGGATCAAGGGCTGTCTACACCGTTGAAAGGAAGCTTACTGGCAATTTGGACTCAATTAAGTCTCTAGAGTTGGCTGAGGACTGGGAGGCCTGACAGACAAGACCAGCAAACAGTAGTTCCTGCATAAAGCCTGAGTGTCCACTTCCAACAACCATTCTCATGCCAGAAATCACCCCAACTTTCAGAATCTTCAGGCCACTGTATGTGGATTACTGAGAACACCAGTCCCACTCTTACCTGGACAAAGGGTTGTTTGTGCTTATGGAGCGGCACTCACATGGAATAGCGTATGAACAGCTTTTTTGGAGCCTTGTAAATCAGTGCCCAGACTTGGAGATAATCATCTGTGTGAAAAGGGACTTGGTGGTTACCTAACACCCCATTTTGCATTGTCCTTTACATGTGGACTAGAAGAGTGGAGATAATTGGGCCGAGGATTACTAAATGCTTTCCTAACTTAATCCTGTTCCTCCCCAAACACACCTTTTGCTGCCCCTCATTTATATCAAGCTCTGTTGTCATTTCTTCAGTGGCCCAGAGTCTTTTCTAAAGCCACAAGGACCCTAACTTTGCCTACAATGTCCTTATTCTTTCTCATTTCCTGACTGTCTCCTATTTTTCCTGTCGGAACCAACAGGATGTTACTATCTTGGGCTCTTAGAAGTGAAGTCACATAAATCTCAAGTCCAATCAAAGAACAACAAAGATGTGTTATTTATAAAATGATAAGCCTCAAATAAAGGGGTTCTGTGGTTGCTCAAAACTCTTATCAAAGATAGTTTTTCTTCCACCCTCTTTCTCTCCCCTTAGCATTAATGGTGATAGATGGTTGTTACTGGTGTTGGTAAAATATGGTGATGATAATATCAAGAGAAAGAAAAGGTTGTCTATTCCTGGTGTGTCTATCTTTAAAAGGGAGGACACACTCTGTGGAATCCTTCATCAGACTTTCTCTGAGTTCTCAGTGTCCAGCACTGAGGAAATAACTCCTTCCCAAAGCAATCATGAGCACGATGGGATGGAGGGGATTGGATTAGCAAGGCGTGGATTCCAGAAGGGAATTTGGTCCATAATAGAAAGGATGGCTTGGGGGTGGCAACCGACACTCTTTTCTGCAACTCTGTGCTTCATTAGACAACACAGTGAGCTGCTGTTGCCCATCATTTCTTACAATGGAAATCTGAACCTTTTATATTGTAGTTGCTTATCTGCAGTGCATCAGCCCTATAACCAGTGGCTTAACTGTCAGTATATTTCAGAATCTGATTTTGGTTGGGAACTTATGGATGGGTGGATGGATGGATGAATGGGTAGGCAGAGGCAAACAATAACCCTCCAATGTGGGCATTCTTTTTCTACATTAAACCAATATCCTGCCGAAAAGAGTTAAAGACACCCCCCCCATCACATGCAGAAGAACAGAGCCACCACTTAAACTTCAGAGATCTTGGCTCCAAATGGGGTGTTGAATCTAACAGAAATGAACAAAGAAGACCAGGGTATTAAATGATCTGTCCAACGTCCACAGCAACAATGCTGGGAACTTCAAAAATAATTTACTAACCTGCCCAAGGACTGTAGACACACAAAGATAATCCTAAGATTCTTTTTTCTACCTGACTCAAATCTTCCCTGTCTTTAGCTTTTTTCATTCCAGAAACATTTATGTAACAAATGGATCCCAATCTTTTGAGGATTCCGTTTGCAATCCTGACAAATTAAGGACCCTGAAGAATCAATTATTTTGACTTATCTCCCAGGCTTAAAAGGACAGAGTCCTATATTTCTGGAACTTGGGCTTTGAAACCTCTTGAAAGCATTACAGAAAAGCCAAGGGAATTAGACAATAAGGATTCTTTGAAAACAGTAGGATTTAGAGGATCTTATTACCTACTTCATAATCTTACCTTAAGGCTGTAGAATGAATTAATTGGAGTAGAGACATCCAAATGGGAACAACTACTATAAGTCATCTATGTTGTTGAAGTCTGTCTTTTATCTCTTTAATTTGTGACACTGCCTCAGCCCTCAGCATCTCTCAGATAAGCCTATCCAACTCCTAACTCCCTGGTGAATTTTTTTTCTCACCATAAAGAAGTAAAGAAAGAAAGAAAGAGCAAGGCCAGGAGAATCGATGGCACTTCAAATCCCATTTCCTTCCTTGATCAGTGGTTGATCGCTTTCAAGGAAAGTGGAATGAAAAACAGAGCAGGCAGGCTCCAAGTAACTCAAAAACCTCAACTCAAGTGTCTCTAGAGGAAGCTTATGTGTGGCCTGCTTCCCAGAATCCTGTTCTCACCAGAAATAGCAGGCATTTTCTCTGTAGATAGTGTGAAATTCTGTAAGTTGCAATGGTTGATGACTCCTCTGCCATAGTTTAGATCTGGGATGTTCCCCAAAAGGGCCATGTGTTAAAGGTTTAATGACAAGCACTATTGAGAGAAAAACAAAAGCTTTACAAGGTGGGGGCTGATGAGACCTTCTAAGTCCCTGGGGTTGTGCTGACAAAGAACAACGTGGGGCCCTACTTCTGTCTTTTTTCCTCTTTTTCTATCCATGAGATCAGCTATTTTGCTCCCACCATGATATGCTGTCTGATCACAGACCTGATGTAATGAAGCCATTCATTTGTGGCCTGACACTTCCAAAACGGTGAGCCAAAAAAGCCTTCCCTTTTCTTACACTGATTATCTCAGATACTTTGTCATAGTAATGGAATGCTAACTAATACATCCTGTGATAAAGGAGAATAGGATGTTCTCATTGTATCCTATTGTCCTTACTGGTGTCAGGTGCCATCTTTGTCCCAATTACATGTTTTTTAGTGGGACTGGAAATACAGTGATACTTCAGTTGTCAAATGGCTCCAAGCTGGAACCTCCTACTCCTTGAAGAGCAAAGTTTGATTAGAAACCTTCTTGATATTTATGCTTTTTCCTTAGTCATTCAACTAAAAATTTGACTTGAAAAGACCTGTATGGCTGAGAACAAGTGATATATCATGCCAACACAACATGCAAGTTAATGGGGTTGTACTGTAAGAGGAGGATGTGGAGCCCTACTTCTTTTAGACAAGAGATAGTGCTTGTGTTAGTATATTAAAATATTTGTCATTGAGTCTTTATTGATGTGCTTTATTTATAAAAAATATTATATTCATGACTCCAAAGAAAGTGATACCAGCAGTAAAACTAGGAGGAAAATTATGAGAACTATGATAGACTTAAAGAAGTTATTACAAAATTCGTTAAAGTCCTGTGAAAAATTAATTTATAAGTGTAATTTTGGGGCCTCAGAATCCATTGTTTGGTTTTCCATTATTTCCTATGGGTTAAATATGTTCAGTTCTCAAACATTTTGATGTTTGAACATGAATTTGGAGTGAATTGAGTTTGACAATCAAGGTACGACTGTGCTTACTTTTTTCTAACATAATAATTCTTGACAAAATTAGTATAGTTCTGAGGAAAAGAGAGCTTCCATCTTCAAAAAGAGAGAAAAAAATAAAATCAACTCCTATTACAGAAAAAATAGTCTTGGGATAATGTCCTTTGCCAAATTTCTAAAAAGTCTCTGAGGGCTTTTCTTTCTTCTTTCTTTGTTTATTTTCCATAAATGCTACATTTCTGGGTGCATTTCAGGACAATATTTTACAAATTGAAGCCCTTGTATACACTTGTTCAGGAGCTTGTTATGAACACATATTTCTCTGTGTGACTTCCAGATATACTGACTGCAAATCTCTGAGGGATCGGAGTAGAAGTGGGAAGTGTTTGCAGATCTTTGGGACGTTCTTGTGAATGTTATATTTTTTAAGACAGTTGGCTGAGGAAATGGATTCCTGGCTGTGGAGAGAGAAAGAACAAGGTTCAGATCAGGGTGCCATTGCAAACCTTAAATTCAGGAAATGGGACACACTTAATATTTCTTGATTCAGTTAGATGAACAAAAGGTACATCAGAAAATCACTGACTCCAGAATCTATATTTCACAAAAATTTTATAGATTATAACAAGTCTCCTTAACAGAACTTACCCTTTTTTGGACAAGGTTATGCCCAATGTAAATATCTGAAATAAGATTTTGTTTCTGTCTTTCTCAATTCCTGTCATTGCCTCATAACTTGGGAGTTCACAGTCCCTTTGACTCTCACAAGTTCTGGATATGTCCACATGTAACACTCCAGGATAATTTCTGCCAGTTTAAAAATAACTTGGGTTCAGACAGACATCCTGCTGATTATTTTCATAAATTCTAAATTTAGAAACAGCAGAAGAGTTGACACCAGAAACCCAAAGATTTGGACATTAGCTTCTCTCATTGTTGAGGGAACTAGAGTCTTTTTTTAATTGAAATCTTTATTGGTACATTACATATACACATCATAATTGCACTCCACAATGAGGATTTGTACCAATGTAAGACACAACTTAATTCTCATTTTTTCCCATAGCCCTACCCACCCTACCACCCCCCTATATATATAAAATTTGTTTTCTTTCTTTTTTGTTATAATCTCATTATTTTTCCCCTTTCACCCCATTTCACCTTGAGTATTTTCTATTTCACAATATACAACATACAATTCTAGGATGAATTTACATCTTTATTTTCTCATACCAGAGAAAAGATGCAATATGTAGCGATCTGTGACCTATTTATTTCACTTATGTGGATATCCTCAAGGTATGTCCATTTAAGTATAAATGATTCAAAGTTATAATTTTTATGGTAGAGTAATACTCCATTCTGTAGAAGAACCACAGCTTTTTTATCCAGTACAAGAATCTTTATCCTGAGTTCAGCTGACAACCAGCAGAGAGAAAAACCCATACATATACTGGTGAATTGGATTAAAAACTGGATTTGATTCTTTCTTAAGCTTTCTCTGATTAAAATAATAGAAAACAACTGGAAAAACTTAAGGAAATGATGACGTTTTTGATGATGGAGGTGGTGATGATGATGATGGTGGTGGTGATGATGAACATGATAACAAGGAGAATTTTAGAGAATTTAATGACAAACTTTTTTTTTTAAAGGTTTTTTGAGACAGGGTATCGCTTTGCGGTTCAGGCTGTCCCTGAGGTCAGCCTCAAATTCACATCACAGCAATCCTCCTGCCTCTGCCTCCTGAGTGCTGGTATTACAGGCGTGAGCCACCATGCCCGGCACTGTGGTATGTGGTACTGATTGCTGCTGGGGTGAGTCTCCACGCCTGGTATTGTTATGTGGATACTGGGGATCGAACCAGGGTCCTTGCGCTTGCAAGACAGGCGTCGGAATCACTGAGCTAGATCCCCGGCCCTCAATGACCAACTTTCTACTGACTAAACAAATAGGGAGAATAAGAAGCCGAGGCTGACCCTGAGTCTCCATAAAGAAGAACTAATAGTCTTGTTCTAGGCTCTTGGTTTCATTTGACTCAGTTCCCAGCATCTGCTTTTGACCGATGTCCTCCAATTGACTCCCCATACAGTCACTTCTCTGGATCAGTATGCCATGACTGTAGGAAAATCACTTAATGGAAGTATTGTCTTGTCTCTGAAAGTGGACGGCCAATCTCCCTGATCTATCCTAGGGCATTACCCTATTGGCATTACCATAATTCAAAGCAATAACAACAAAAATCAAATGGAATGGAATATAATCTCCCAGAAGACTTGGAAGCCTGCAAAGGCCAGGTTGAATCTATCCCCCATTCATCTTTCTTATATCTCCCATCAGGGCTCATTTGTTGAGAGAGCTGGGTTTGGACCCAGATTGCCTGAGTTGCGGTTGTCTGTGCTCTTCATTGTGTTTACTTTGGGGATGTCTCTTAACTCAAGTTCTGTGCACTCATTTGTAAAATAAAGAGAAAGCACATACATACCTCCTACGTTTCTGCAAAAGGTGACACGAGTACCTGGGTACACCTAAGAGCACCAGCAATTTGAGATATCTCAGAACCTCCTAAGCACTAGTGGCAAAGTTATCAATCAACCTAAACAAGAAGGTACCCACAGATTGAACACTCACTGCTCCAGAGAAAATACAAGGTCAGACTCCCCAAGATTCTAATCACAAAGTTTTCATCAACCGATCATTATACTACCTGATTTCATGTGCGTGTCTAAGTCTCCTTATCTACCATGTGTTATTGATTCATAACATGGAACCCATGACCAACTCATTCCTGAATGAAGCTTATCTTACATACACATGGTCTCCATAAAGTGGTAGAACATGATCCATCACTTCCATTCCATGCCTACAGTCCATTTTAAACAGGTTGAAATCCCCAGCAAAAATGCACAAAAACGTGGCTCTTAGTAAATCACAAGACAGATGCTTGTTTACAATATCAACTGAAGCAAAAAGGTATACTCATTTTGTTTGACCTCAGCAGCCAACATAGTTCTGTATGTTGCTCACAAAGGACCATGAATGAGACATGAATATTGATTTTGTGGTTTCAAATAAGTTTTAGGGAGTAAGAAAGTTCACAAGTACAGAATTTGCTAAGTACAACTTGAGGGGTGATTGCAGCCTCTTTGCTTGCTATATAGCTGTATGACAAACCCTTGGGTCTCTTTCTTCACTTTCCCCTCCTTCACATCTCTCCTCACCTCAGTCCTCCTTCTTACCTCCACCAGTCTAGCTGTCTGTCTCCTGTTATCTGTATTTTACTTCGTTCTTTCAACATTCAGTAATCTTAGTTTCTCGTGTAAGAGAAACCATGCTAGATTTATTTTGCTTTAAGGTCTCCAGATGCACCCACTTTTCTACAAATAACTCAGATTTATCATTCTTTATGGCTGAGTAGTGCTCCACTTTGTGTATTTGAAATGAGGGTAACATCAGCCTCCTCACTGGGTTGCAGTGGACCACAGTGGGGGCGGCAGTATAGGAAACTAGAGCAATGGCAGCTGTGTGAAGCAGGATCGGAAAACACTCATTCCCTTCACCCCAGTGTCCAGCTTAGGCACTGACAGTCTTCATTCTGTACAACTCCTATGAAGTCTCAGCAAAGCTCAATGTAAGCTCTGCCTCACAGAATGAAAGCATCCTGTCTGCTATGTTTAGGAAGCAGGACTCCTTTATAATTCTTCCCAACCTGGTGCTATAAGAACTGCTCTACAAAATGGCTTAGTTGTCCTTATTCTTTTTCTCCTCTTCTTCCCAGTTCCTCTCCTCTCAGCCCAGGGAAGTCAGTCGCCTGACACAAAGAAATAAGCAGCCGATTAGTCTAGACCAGGCCAACATCCTCACACAGAGAGCCTGCAGGTGCGGAGTTCAGGGAGTCAAGTGCATGCACTGGACCCCGTCATGTCACTGCACTGAAGTCATCTTCATCTTTTGGCTTGTTCCAAGCCATTCATTCACCAAATAGACAAATATCTGCATTTTTGTAGATAAAATGAATGAGAAAGGAGTCATTTCTAAAGATAGATGACTGTCCTTTTTCCTTCAGCGAAGTTTAAAAAGGTAAAAATTATCATATTATGGGCACGGTGGTCATGGAGAGAAAATGAGGCCACTGCTCAACAGGGGAAATTGCTCTCCTTGCACGGGAATGTTTTAGCATTAAATTAACTCTGCTATCTCCTGCCTGCTAATAGGAAAGCTTTCACCTCACTGTTTGGCAGGGGATCTGCATTTGCATTTAGATGGAGCTGTTGTAAAGATGGCCCCGCACAGGGGCCTCCATCCCTTATTTACAATAGCAGCTGTGTGATAAAATGATTATCACATAAGTGGTTGTTTTGCTGGTGTGGATAGCACTGCAGCCCGAATGGAGAAGGCTGTCATTTGAATTAGTCAATGAAAGGAAACGATGATTCCTCCTTCAGGTGACAGTTCTGTGGCCTCCCCGCAAGAGGAAGTGTTCTGTCTCCCTCCCCTGTGCCACACAAAGCAGGCTGGAGGACTGTTGGATGCCAGTGAAGGAAGCAGCGGTGGCAGCTGCTGCTGCTTGACAGATTCCACCCAACAGTTTGCAGATCTTTTTGCACCTCATCAGAGGTGGGCACTACACTGATTGTTGTTCCCATTTTCCAGACTCGAGGTGATATATGCAATGGTCCTTCTCTGGTCAACCCTAGAAAGTGACCGACTTGGGATAAAAAGCTAATCCTGGCACAGTACATTGTAGATTGTGGTTTGGATCCAGGTTATTCACCCAAATTGACACGCCTTCAGAGGCAGTGATTCTGGAAGGTGGTTGAATCATAGGGGTGCTGTCCTCATCTGTGGATTCATCACAGTGAGGTGAGCGGTGGAGAGTGCTATTGAGAGGATAGGCTTGAGGTGATCTCAAGGATACGGCTGGGAAGGCTGTATCTCCTTCTCCTGCTCCTCCTTTCTCACCCTGCTTGCTGGCTGCCTTCATGTGCATGGCTTTCTTTTGACCACAACCCTTTTTCTTGCCACTTCTTCCTGGAAGCCAGCTGGTCATAGATTGAAAAAGTGAACCAAATCAATCCCTTCTTCCTTGAAGTTGTGCCAGGTATTTTGTCCCAGAAATAACAGCAATGAAGAAAGTGATCAAGACACTTGCCAATATGCACTCTTATTATCTAAGCACCTGCAATGGCTTATATTGAGATGTCTCCCCAAAACCTCAGGCAGCCATAAGTCTGGCTTTTTCAGAGGTGGCTGGATCTAGACAGTGTGACCTTGGGATTAATTCATAGATCAGTGCTAGGACCACAGGGACTATGATGATGGTGTGAGCACTTTCTCTCCTAAACGCTTGGATAAGATAAAAGGAATAGAAAGAGCTATGACTGTTTCTTGCTTTTTTTGCTTACCTTCTGCCTACCATTAACTTCTCCTCTGTGATGCCAGTTTCTCATGCACCTGCCTTGGCACCAGCTTGCTATGAATTTCTGACATCTCTACAAACTGTGAGCCACATAATCCCTCTTTAATGTTGTGTCTTGGGTATTTTGTCTCAGCATCAAGGGGGAAATAACAAAGACAGAACCCTCCCAAATTTTTCTTGAGTTCCTAGAATGGAAAGAACAATGAAGTGAGAACTCAGGGAACTAAAATCTATTCTGATTTTCACAACCAGTTGTGTAACCTTGGGAAGCCCCTGACCCTTTCTTGAACCTCTAAGTTTTACCTGTACAAGTGAAGAATTTGGACAAATGTTCCAGTAAGAATAGTTTGTTTCTCTTATCTGAATGTCCTTCAAATGTCTCATACATGACTCTTATGTGAACTATCTGAGCAAAAGTACAGCTATTGCAGCTATCAAGGAAATCTGCCTTCTCCCAGCTCTGGCACAGCATTCTCCAGACTGTGACTGCCTGCAGAATCACTTGGATTAACAGCTTGTGATATGCAGTGTTCTGGGTTCCATCACCAGAGAGTCTGATCCAGTGAGCCCAGGAGGCCTGGGACTTTGCATTTCTATCAAGTCCTTGAGGAATGTTGATGCTACTGGTCCAGAGGTGACACTTTGAGAACCACTGCTTTAGAGATGAGAAATTCACATCAAGACAGCCAGGATCTTCCACTGTTTGTGCTGTAAAGAGAAATGGGTCCACTTCTGCCATTTTTGCTCAGACATCAGATATCATCAGTCCAGCTGGCAAGGTCTCTCACTCTGACCTAGATTAGCTAGAAGAATACTGATCATAGTAACTGACCATGTGGACAAGAAATGATGATGAACTATGCAAAGGGAAAAATCTCCACAGAAACTATGACATTACGTCATGAGAGGTCTTTGAGGGCAGGTCAAATTATTGGCATGTTTTATATGTCTATAATCAATGGGAGTAGATTCCTTTTGTCTGCTGATAAATACAAAGATAGACACATCAACAAGATACATCCAGAAGAGAAGCACTGAAGGAAATCTGGGCTATCAAAGACTGAAAATTCTGCATCGTCACTGTAGACCCCATGAATGGTTATATTACTTGGTTTTTATCTTACTGCTTGTGAATAAGAGAAAATGAGCCCAAAATATCCCAAACAAGTCTTCCCCAGTGTATATTCTGTGGTCAGAATACTACCATATTTTCTCTCATATGTATTTTCTCTCCAATAGCCCCAACTCTCTCTCTCTCTCTCTCTCTCTCTCTCTCTCTCTCTCTCTCTCTCTCTCTCACACACACACACACACACACACAGAGGAATGGCTGGTGGTGAAGAAGATAAGAATGACTCATGATCCCTGAACACCTTTTCTGAGAGTCTGCAATTGCACTGTCCTGGCTGCCTTATGTCCTCAGTCAAGTCAGAGCATTTCTGCTTTGACTTTGAAGCAGATCCAGGAATCACCAGTGCCACATCAGGTGAAAAAATGGGATGAAGACACAGGGTGATGTTGTTATGATCTTTCCTTTCCATGAGATGACAGAGTAGCAGTATTCACCATATTATGTTGTACAGACTCTCCAACAAAAGGACTTCTAGAATTGCTTCAGGAAGTGCCAAGAATGAGTGGGTTCAAAATGAATGGAGGATCTGGAGGGAGAATTCATGGTAATGTCTTTTACCATAATGAACTTTTAAAATTCTTATCAGCTTCATAGTGGTTTTGTCTGGTGTTCTTTCTTTACTATCTTAGCTGACTTTCTCTGTTGCTGTAACAGAACATCTGAGATGGGCATTTATAAAGAGAAGAAGTGTCTGTAGCTACAGTTGTTCAGGCTGTGAAGTCCAAGGGAGGCACACAGTGTCCAGTGAGGGACTTCTTTCTTCATTACTGCATGGTGGAAGTGGAAAACCATGCAGGCATATAAAAAAGAGAAAATGCAGGTTGGAGGGACTCCTTTCATCACAACCCATTCTCCTGAGAACACACTTCCTTGGAGAACTGACCCACGCACACAAAAACGGCACTATCTTACCTCATTTTCTCTTTGCTGAGACAAAATGCCCAACACCCAAAGTGAGAGGAGGAAAGGTTTATTTAGCACACGGTAATCCACAACTGGCTGGCTCCAAGGCAGGGTTATCACAAAGGAGAGCAGTTCATGGCAGGTAGAAGGTAGCAAAGAAAAAAAGGGGCCTGAGCATCTTTATGTCCCCTTCTCTTTTCTCCAGACTACTTAGGGTGGGTGCACTCACACCTTTGATCCTCATGCCCCTGAGCCTGGCATTGCGCCATGAATCACTTCCAGTATCACACACTCTGGGTCTAACCACCTCTGAAAACCACATCTGTGATGGCTTGAGGCTTTGGGGAGAGCATCTAAGCACATGCCACGACAGGCATTAACCCTGCTCCACAATCTGGTCATCGCTAAAGGTTCAACCTTCCAATCCCAACACAATAGCAATAAAACATCGACACGGATTCAGATAAGACAAATCATATTCAAATCATAACAGTGAAAACAGAACTGTGACTCCCAGAATCCCCTTCGCTGCATCACACTGGACTAATCTGGGTCCCAGGACATTTTTCCTCGTAGAAGTGGAAGGTAGAGTGAAAGCAGCCATTGTTTTTGTTTTGTTTTGTTTTGGTTCTTTCTGGCTTTGCCTAGTGATAGAACAACTAAGCCTAGGACCTTTACAAGGAGTTACAGATTGAGCCACCACCTCTTTTTTGTTTTGTTTTCTATTCTCTTCTCCTTTCATCACTCTGTCTTCTCTTTGTTTCTCTCTCTGTCCTTGTCTTTGTATTTATCTGTCTGTCTGTCTCTTTTTCTCATCTTGTTAAGCTGCTCAGATTAAGCCCAAACTTGCAATCCTCCTGCCTCAGCCTCCCAGAGTGCTGGGAGTCGATGATAAGTGTGCAACTCAAGGACACTATGCCATTGTCCTTCTTTGCTCACAAGATCCAAGCCAGCTCCAGGCTTGGTGGCTCAGGGGCACTCTCAGTCTGCCAGTCCCTTGGCACTGGAAACAGTGCAGCTGGCACCTCAGCCACGTCAGGCTCTGATTGAACAAACTCCTCAAGTTCAAACTGGGGCAGGAGTATCGCAGATTCAAGCAAAGCCCGAGAAACTCAACAACTTGTCTCAAAATAAAAGATTATAAAAGAAGTGGAAAGTGTAGTTCAGTGTTAAAGACTTGATTTTAATTCTTGTACTTGCAAAAACATAAGAAAGCAAGCAAGCAAGAAAGCAAGCAAGAAAGAAAGAAATGAAGAGAAAGAAAAAGAAAGACAGAGAGAGTAAAAAGAGTGATGGAGAGAGAAAGGTAGGCGATTCTTTCTTTCATGTTTCAGGTACCAAATTATGCTTGACATTTGAATTGTCCCTGAGGCTCACTTTCATAAAATCATGCCAAATTACCCTGAAGAGCTGAGCTTCCCAGAGAGCCTTTTGACTATAATCAAATAGGTTCCCTCCATTGCTCCAAATTCTCTGAAAAAGATGGGGAGCAACGGGTGGAAAGGGAAGAAAAGAGAATATAACTAGGGGTGGTGCACATGGTGGCTGCCTCTCTGACACAGACTCATGAACCACAGATGTCCACGTGAGCTGAGAGGACATGGAGAGGCCAAAACACTCAGACATGAGGGACTCGTATGGACAGCCATGTTGTCTAACGTTGATGGGAGTTTATTGTCAGTCGGGTGCTGTGCTGCTAATATTACTCATTACATGGAACCTCACGGCTGCCATTTAGAAGCAAGTGCTCTTAGTATCCTCAGTTTGCCACTGTGAGAACTGAGGCTGGGAAAGACGCAGTCATTTATCCTGGTTTATGGATGCCAGAGGCTGAGCTACGGACACTACTATATTGCCTAAGTGACCAATGATGATAATGCCATGGGACTAGAATGCAGGAGGAGTCAACATACATCCAAAATATCAGTGCATCGTTTAATGGATCCATCAGTAGAACCAACCGAGTCACCTAGTTTCCAGGGTCTCCCCTGAACTGGCTTGACTTCACTGGCTAACCAGAAAATGCTTATTTTATTATGTCCATCCCCTGCTGGAGAGAGTGATATCAGTGCTGGGTGGAAATGGATACTACATTAGATAGACTTCTTAAGAGCTGGAAAAGCTCACTGTTGCAGAAGGCCTCATCCCTTCCAAAAAGGTCCTGCTGCTTCCTCAAAATGTGAGAGACAAAACCGGACATGATAGAGCACACTTGTAATCTCAGCTCTGGGAAACAGGCAGGAAGATTGTAAGTTTGAACCCGACCAAGGCAAATTAGAAACATAGCAAAATTCTATCCCAAAACAAGAACTAAAAGAGGAGCTGGGGATGTAGCTCAGTGCAAAAGCTTTGGGTTCAGTCTCCAGTACAAAAAATATGGCCACATAATGTGTTCATTAATTTTATTGGAATAATTATCACATGATGTGTGTGAACATCAAAACACCTTGTTGTACACTTTGAATATTTTCAATCTTTGTCATCTAAATATTTCAAATAATTTTTTTTGAAAAAGAAAACCTCTTTCTCCAATACTGGAGGTTGAATCCACAGCCTTCCTAATAGCCATATTTCCAAGTCTTTAGTTTTTTATTGGACATAAGAATCAGCACACTGCCCAGCCTGAGACAGAACTTGTAATTTTCTTACCTCTACTTCTCAGAGTACTGGGTTTCTTGGGACAGGCCACTATGTCTGGCATTTTGGAAACACTTTCAGTGCATTTCTTTGACAAGTACTTGTGGGTTTTGCCTTGCAAAGGGAGCTTGTCTTTGAGGAGTCCTTGGCTGGTTTTGTCCTCTGAGTCTCCCACACACTATTTACGGGTCACATCCCTGTTCCTACTGCATTTTCTCCTCTGCTCCTCTCCAGGAGTGCACTCAGCTCCCTGTTGACTGACACCATCTTCACCGAGGTGACCATCATCCTCTCCCCTGGCTTATTGCTGACACTTCCTCCCAGGGCTCTGTTCTACCTCCACAATTTTGGCAGAGGATGTTTCTAAAAGCAAAACGGGTTATGTTTTCTGCTCAGAACCCTCCCAGAAGTACTTACAGTGGTGACAGTTAAGCTTGATTGTCAACTTGATTGGCTTGAGGACCCCAAAGGGATTAGTAAGGCACACTAATTAGTAAATCAAAGGCTGTGTCTGTGTGGGCATTGGGGGTATGACCTGGAGGGCTACATCTCAGTCCTTGCCTCTCCCTCTCTGCTCCTCACTGATCTCTGCTTTCTTGGATGCCAAGAACTGAGCATGAGTTTCTCCAGCACACCCTCTACCATTATTTTTCTGCTTCACACCAGCCAGCCATGGACTCATACCTTTAAAACTGTGAGTCACAAGAAACTTCTCCTGTTTTAAGTTGTAGGTTTCAGGAATTTTGTGCCAGTAGTGGAAAGCTGACCACTCATATGGCTTTCAGGAATGAGCCTAGGTTTTTCACAGGCTGCACAAAGTCCTTCGAGCCCTTTTCATGCAGGACCCGGATGTTGCCAGGTTCTGTGATCCACTAGTTCTCCATCACTGGGAATCATCCACCCATCCACCAATGCATGGTGAATTCTTTAACCATCCATGTTCCTGGGTACTGCCTTGATAGCCTCAGACAGATGAAAGGGCGAATGGTGGAGGATGTGTGTTCTAGGCACTTAGCCTCATTTTCGGGCTTGCAGATGCCACATGTTAATACAATTCATTAATCTGAGCAACCACGTGAGACAACGATCCCTCCTCATTGCTCCACCAAACCAATGACTCCATGGGACTGAAGTGACTGAGTAGAGCTTTAGCTGTATATGGTTCCTGAAGGCCATAAGAGCAACCCATGAACTGACCACGGAGTCATTTGAGAGCAAAATTCATTACCAGTAAACTATCCTTTCGGTGCTTCAGAAAAAATAAGCAACCTCGATTTACATGTTGTCATGCTCTGGATACTTACATTGGAATATATTTTATGCATTGCCCAAGTTTGGTTTCATGATATTCTCTTCTAGCAGTTTCAACCTTCTGGCTTATCTTGGTCTCTCTGGAAAGACAACCTTTATGAGGCCAGAAGTAAACTGTGTATCCATCCCTGAGCAAGTGCAAGGTGGCATCTTGCCTGATTACTGCAAACTTACTCTTTGTTCAGATGTGTCAGTTCAGTACACAGCCTGCACCTGTTTCTGCCTCTCTGGGCTTGTCAGATCCAAGCCCAAGGGGATGCCTTGACACTTGCCTCTTTCTTGGTAGGATGGAACGCCACTGTATGCTGAGTTTTGTCCCCATTGAACACATGGGAAATTAATGACAATATGAATATTTTCAAATAGAAATATTCACTGGGTTTTTGATCACCACTTGTTAAGTTTTTCAACCTTGGACTCAGTGTTGACTTAAATCAACCCTACATATCCATTGCCCTTAGAATAATAAAATTTAAAGTTCCACTTCTGCCTCTTTGGAACAAGTACTACATATGGATCTAGTCAATTAACCTTGAACCTCCTTGTCTTGGCCCCTGGCCCTGCCTTGTGACTCAAAACATTTCCCTTTAATTATGTTACCTTCTATTTGAAGGACAGTGAAGTAGTTTAAAAGTACTTTGTGACATTGCTCTTCTGGGTGCTTTACACAGAACAGGTTTCCAATGAATACTTGATTTTGAGCATTAACAGTTTTAATTCCCAGTGATGAATTGTGACTATACGCTGGCAATTATCACTGCTCAGAATCCCTTGTCTAAAATTAAGTAGGACTTTGAAGGAGGGTGTGCTGGTTGAGGTCTCTGGGAATCAGACCTTGGAGTTCATTCCTATTAAAAGGAAGGGGAATACGTGAGAGGATATCATCCAATGTAGGCTTCTCCCAATGGGAGCAGGACCCTGGATGAGGTGGCTTTCCTTGGCCAAAGCACTTTCTAAGGAGATCTGAAAGTTATGAGCTGCCTTCTGGCAATATTTCTAATAGTAGAGAGATAAATCCTTCATTTGTCAGAGGGCACCTGAGTGGCTCACCCCAGTATCCATCACTGAGACAGACAGCACTTTCCTAAGCAGCCAATTCACCTGAGTCAACCCAGTACTCAACAAGACAGAATTGAATGACAGATGTCCTAGCAAAGTTACCTTTCCATACCACATCACTGTTCTACCTTTTTTTCCCCTTCATATTCATTCCATTTTCCCATGCCCTGATCTACGGCTTTGTAAGGTGTGCCCTCATCTCCTTTTTAATTGAATACTTGGCATCAGACCAAAACAGGCCACACTACCTTTCTCTCTTCTAAGATAAACAGATAGCACATCAGCAGACAGAAGGAGCATTAGACTGAAGCCAGGAAGCCACAGACAGAGGTCAGATTAGAAGAGTAAGAGCAGATGTGGTCCGAGGGGCAGGACACGGGCAGGGGTAGAGATAGAGTTCAAACCTGGGAGATGAGTGGGTGGTATCAAGAGCTGGAAGGAGAGGAACAGGACAGAGCATGACACTCAGGGGTCAGTCCAGAGCAGCGGGTGAGTCCACTGATGCAGTTCACAGGGCTGACTGCTTTCTGCTCATAGACAGTCCCTTCTGGCCTGGAGCCCATGCAGCCTCTTTCTAAAACCCATCTTCAAAGGCACCAGCCAAAAAAAAGTGAGAGCAATATGTGTTTTCTAAAATCAAATTTCCTAAAACCAAAATGGTAACTCAGGAATCAGCAAGCATGTGAAGCTGACTGTCGGACCTGGAAAGGAGCCTGGGCAGGAGGTGGCAAAGCAGGTGTGAGGCCCTTCCTGGGAAGGGAGATGCAGCCCTCTTGCCAGCTTCTCCCAAGAGCTCCAGCTCCTCCTCGGGTGCCAGGCTGTTCTGGAACTCACTTGCCATCTGTGTGGGTCCAGAGACCTCCCAGGTTCATCCCTGGGGCTCTGCCTTTGCCAGCTCCCAGGGGCGTACAGACAGGGGATGTCAACCCTGATGACACACACTCAGATGCTCAGGCAAGTGCATGTTATGGGCCCAGGGAGATATGACAAGTTTTCTTTTTGCTCATGCTTAAACATTCACACAGCTAAAAGGCTTATGAAGCAATACATGCAGCTTGAATTAAATCATTAGAAAGGATTTTTATCTCAGTCCTTCATTATTAGAAAACAAAGCAGCTATGAAAATATTGCCTTTCAGGAACTTTCAAAGAGTTCATTTGGAAGATCATCCTGGTCAGTCATTTTCGTGCTGAGGCTACAATCTTCCCAGGAAGTCAGGTCCCACTAATAACTGAGCATGAGGCCACCGGGGCCTTGCCAGTTCTACCCAGCTCAGGACTTCTCTATGGACAGTGTGCTGCCAATTCTGCTGGCTAGGGCTTTCTCAGCACAAAACCCTGTATCACATTCTTATCAGCCTATCTCCCCCATCCTTCTCTTCCTCTATCACAGGTATACAGGGTTCCCAGTGGTCAGAAGGCTTCCTCTGCCCACAACGGTTCCTTCTCTGATCGTTAACAGGTAAAGGTCTTGCATTTCTAGCTGCACCTTGCTTCCTGGAGGAAAGTAGGCTTTCCTGACTCTATCATTCTCCAGATTAAGATACTGGGATCTACATAAGCTAAGTAGCATTCTGAGGTTGCCTTGTGAGATGCAAGACAGAGAGAATATACATCTCAAGTAGTGAATATCGTGGTCTAACACATATCTCTATCTGGATCAGGCAGCTTTTGTCACTGTGACCAAATATCTGAAAAAAACAACATTTAGAAGGAAAAATGTATTTTGGCTCCTGATTTCGGAGGGTTTGGTCCATGTAAGGCTAGTTGCATTGCTACAGATCTAAGGTGGGACAGAACTTCATGTTAGAAATGTGTGGTGGAGTAAAGCTGTTCACTTAATGGTAGCCAGGAAGCAAAGACCTCCAGAGGAAGGGGCCAGGACTAGACATGGTCTCCAAGGTCTCCCCAATCCATGTCCTTCAATGAAGACTCACTTCCAATTCCTATCATCTCCCAATGATGTCATCATATTATGATCTCATCATTAATCCACTGATGGAATTGGAACACACACACAGTCCATTCGCTTCCTGCAAAACCCACAAGCTAGCCCTCATTCAAACCCACATCCAAACCATAAATCATTCCTGCTAGAAGGTTAATTATTTAAGGTTCTAGACAAGACAGTTGATGCTGGAAGTAGTATAGTTTCACCAGGAACATTTCTAACATCCCCAGAAGTCAACAAGCAGACAAAAGGCCCAGTCTGTCCTCTTGGGGTGGCAGGGTCAGTGTCATTCCTAAGAAGCCATTAAGAGTCGCCAAGAATAATGAAATAAATGTTTTTAAATCCCTAAGTGTTAATGACAATCTACAAATAATAAGAAAATAGGAATGGCCTTAGGCATGTGCCTCACAAGGTCTCTGGCCAGGGTTTGAGTTACATTGGATTGATTTGGGAAAGTCCTAAATAAGCCAAGTCTACCTTGTGACACCACAGAGCACCTGAAAGATGGCACCTATGAAGAGCCAATTTTACACTGCAGCACTGTCATTCCTGCTGGAGCAGCAGGATTCAAAAGCACAATGTGGGTTCCTACTGCTGAGCAGACATTTTGTGGTCATTTTCCAAGTTGATGGGACTTTCGGAGCCATATATCATGAGTAGGCTCGTGTACCACACAGAGCAGGAAAAAGAAGCCGGCTTTTTAGGCTAACACCTCCCACTGTGTCTTCAGTGGTTTGCAACATTTCAGAATTCAGGATGTCTTTTTAGCCACCAAAAAGTTCAAAGGACCCTCTCTTTCACAATATTAATCATTTTATCATGAAATTAATGACAACCCTGAAAGGAGTATACTGAGCAAAACACCTCTTTAAAATAAAAATGTAATTTTACTACTCTCAATATTTATAAATATTAGAAAAAATTCTAATATATAGATGGCCCTATTTGGTCATAAGACAAGCTTTTATGAATATAGTGTTCACATGCATGGGTCCTCCTGAGTCCTGACAACACTATTGATAAGACCTGTTTTTGCAAAAGATAAAACTGAGGCCCTGGCTGCTAGTGAGTTGATAAAAGTTACTTGGTGAAGCATGTACTAAAACCTGGAGATACTGATATCTAAAATTCAAAGTTCTTCCCATCCTGTCAGAATGGCTCTCAAGATGAAGGATTTCATGCCTTCTAGTCTCATGTGTACAAGAAAATGGAAATTCATTTGCCTTAAACAATATTATCCTAAATTTAAAGCAAAAACTAGTCAGTTTCTAAAAAGAAAGATACCCTAGTGGCCCCAGCAACCTTTCCTTATGCCCAAGTTGTGTTGGCCAGGTATCCTTGACTCCTTCTTCTCACCACACTCACATAGCTTACCTTCTGTCTAGCTTCCCCCGTGGTCACCAAGGTTAGCTGTGGTTGACTTGTTCTCCATACCCTTTGCTGTGGTTTGAAGCTGGCCCCCAAAGACTCAGGGGTTGGAAGGTTGGTCCTAAGTGTGATACTGTGAGAAATAGCAGAACATTTAAGAGGTGGAGCTTACAAGGAGGTCAATGAGGCCTTTGGAAAAACATTATTATAGGTTGGGGAGTCCCCTAGCTAGCTGCTTGTTATAAATGGGGAAAACTGACCTTCTCTCTGGCTTTCTGACTCACCATGTGACCTCTTCTTCTCATATGCATTTCCGTCATAACCATCCACCATCATGTGACACCATCATGTGACATAGATAGCCAAAGGGACCCTCACCTAAGTCCAAATCACTTTGGTTGCCTGGTCTTGGATCCAGCCTCTTTAACTGTGAGCTAATGAACGTCTTCCCTTTATAAGCTACTAGCCTCATGTACTTCATTATAGCAATGAAAATGGATTAATACATCCCTAGTGTCTAGTATAGAGTAAGAGTCTGATGAACACATCTTGGCTTTGAAAAAAAATGAGTCTGAGGAGCCCAATCCAGACGGAATTGTTCTTTTGCTCATGGAATGGAACACATATGCAGAGTAAATCTCAGGCACTAATTAAAGGAATCGAAGCAGAGATTCCTGCAATTTGATCAAATGGAAAACAAGAAACCACAGAACAGAATCTAGACCATGGGGTCTGTCAGTTGATTGGTGACCAGAAGATGGTAAAGCTCTGACTTGGTGTGAATTCTGTTCTGAATATAACAGCAGCCTTAATTTAAAAAAAAATTATTTGAAGGCCCACTGCAGGACTGGGCTCTATGTACCAAATGTCAAACAATAAATTATGAGATGGGGGCGGGGGATTCAGACAAATGGGTGTTTGAGCACCATAGAGAGAAAGTAATTATATCCAGCCATATCCATCTGTGTATCGAGACACAACAGACTGTTCTATGCTTTCACTCTGAGCAGAGAGGACTGATTAATTGCCAGGTTCCCAAGCTCTTTAAAGTCTGTTTTTTAAATGCAAAGGTCTGACATTTCAAAGCATAAATGTTATGGGTTTACATAGCATGGCCTGGTGTGTTTGTAGTACAGCAATGCCAGACACATCCGCAAAGCCCCACAGTGGAAGGCCTGAAGAGATGTCTTTCTTGCTAAATGAAGTTGCAGTCACAGGCACAGTTCAAATGCACTCGCTTCTGGAGGGATCTGGGACAAGGAAGCCACACTGTCCCTGCTTGGGAACACCCAGCCCCAGACGCCTGCTCGACCTTGGGAAACAAGGTGGTCTGCTCATCGTCCTGGGGGTGGGTGTGGGGTAGAGGCCTCTGGCCCCAGCAGGAGGAAGCCACAATGCTCTCAGGCAATTTACCCTGAGGAAACACACTCTTTTTTCTGGTGCTCCACAAAGAGACTTTCATGGGGATTAAAATTAAAAGGTTTAATCCAGTGTGGAGCTACTTCCTTTCAGCGTTAAAGCTTTGAAGCTCACCGCCAAAGAAACACACAAATTCAAGTGACTGTAACTGTAGAGAAATATGGCAGCCCATTATATGCATAATAAAAATAGCTGACATTTCCTGAGCACTTACCAACTGCAGAATTCCATGCTCCCAACTGTACCCAGTCTACAAAACAGAGCCCATGCCAAGAGACACACTACAAAAGCTGCACAAGGACAACTGCCTGCTGGGTGAAGAACAGGAAGCTGCTACCTCTTCTGTCTTCTCCAGCCCTCCAACCACTCTCAGGGTAACTGTGAGCTTGTGTTCTTTGCTCTTCATTTCTGTGATACCCCTCCCTTCCCCTCTATCCAGGTCTGTCTTGTCATTTGGCTCATCTAACTTAGTTTATTTGTTCTCTGTTCAGCTGCTAAATCTCTCAGGAAGGTAAAACACAGTTACAATCAAGAATGATGTCTCGTTACTGGAACAGAAGCTAGTGGAAGATAAAGACTGAATTTTTTGTAGTATATGGCTCAAATCCAAGGACTCACACATGCTAGGCAGGTGCTCTTCCACTTAGCTGTACCTGCAGCCCAAGGAAAGTGAATGTAAGTTATCACTTGTTCTTCATGTGTGTTTCTTTGCCCGAAGTAAATGCTTAGTAAATCCTAGTTGAAAGGCTGCATGAACCAATGGTAGAGTATACAATTTCATTTTTATAGACGTAGGAAAAAAACATTCTTCTGATATATTGTAGGCTCTGAATTACTATGTAACTATATGCTAATAAAAGTTCAAATGAGTAAAATAATGCTTTGTTAAATAATTCATTTTTCTCTGTGCCTTTTTTCCTTAGTGTTTCAGCTCAATGAGGGCTCAATGTGTCAAATGGATCCTTGATATTCTTTTTCATGTCTTTGCTACATCCTACTTTGAGACTATTGATCCAGATGAGTTGGGGTGGAAACTCTGGGATCTGTTGAAATGGCTGACAGGAAATAGCCAACTGGTTGCAGCAAGTAATCACTGGAAAAAGAAGCCATGTTTTAAACTAGTTTTACTCCAGGGCTTATTGACGTGTATGTGTGTGTGTGTGTGTGTGTGTGTGTGTGTGTGTGTGTGTGGTAGGATCTGGAATGTCTTCTAAAAGCTATCTTTTGGGGCCTTGTTGAGTAGCTGATAGGCTTTCAGAAGGCAATAGGAACATCCAGGATATAAGTTCATCAGTGAATTAATCTACTAATGGATTTAGAATTTGAATAGCTTCCTTCTTTAAATTCACACATTCAACCCCCAAATCCTCAGGGAGCCTCTCTCCCTCTGGAGGGCCTGTGCTCTTTTCCTTAAAAGTGCCCTTTATAATACCACCTAATAAATCTCTTTATGCCTCTTATTGACCTATCCTGAAAATTCTCTTCCTGTGAGGCAAATCAGCAAATCTGCAAACTGCTCCCTGGGCGAGGTTCATCAAGGTCCTTCATCTCTGCTTTAGGGACTTATCTGATGACAGGAGCCACGACAGAGCAACTGAAGACCTATGAAAGTGGACTTCCAGAGCTGTTTCAGAAAGTGCCAAGAATAATGGGATGTGTGCTGAGGCCAATGGCAGTATTTTGCAGTGTAGTGTAGTCACATGTCATCTGTTATAATAAATTTTTTTGAGCTTACGCAGTCACTATGTCACATGTCACACTTCATAGATCACGGAACCAGTAACCAGTCTTTGAGCTCCCTGTGCTTGCCCCTGGTTTTGGTCATGTGAGCACCCTGCACTCCTGGCCTTCCTACTAGTCACTCATCAGTGACAGAGAGAGCAAATGCCAAGACCGGACAGTGTTCCTGGACACCCATCTAGACTGGTGCTCATAGCTGGGGTACCCTGTAGTCCTGGGGATTTGGGGATGGAATGTGTGAATAAGAGCAAAAAGCCACTCAATTTGCAAGTGAAGGTGATGGTCCTCTCTAAAGGGTAAAGCCTACGATTGGGGGTACACAGTATCAGGCAGAGGCAGGAGGATCTCGTGTTCAAATCCCGCCTTGGCAATTTAACAATTTTTAAAAAGCTGGGCATGTTGCTAAGTGCAAAGGCCCCAAATTCACTCCTCAGTACTAGCAAAGGGGGAAGAGAAAAGCATGATTAGGTGTTGCATTTTTCCTGTTTTTCAGGTACTGTGCTACACTGATGGCTTATGTCCTTCCATGTTATTGGACCACTTCCTAAAGGTAAATACCACTGTGGTCATCATTTCAGGATGAAATGGACTCCCAGTGGACTCCCAGGATAATTCTACCAGATTACCTTAGGTTTTACAGGGAGCTGTGGGGTGCATCAGGAACGCAGATCCAAGTTGGTCTGAATCCCAAATTCAAGTATGTATAATTGCCCTTCCTCAGTACCAAAGCAATGTCTGCTGAACTCAGGGAATTGGCAGAGAGCCTCAGGCTATTTCCCCCTAATGAGGAGGAAGTAGGGGTAGCAATCTCCCTTGCCTCCCCTATCCTAGATCTTTCAGTTAAGGCTTGTTATTTCTGATTTAAAAACAATTGTTCCCATGGTAACTCCTTGCAGCTTCTCTTAGCAACCTTGGCTACCTTTCACAATGCTAACAAAGTTGGTTCAAAGACAAAATCGCTTTTGGAAAGAGTTGGCAGAGGCAAAAACCAAAATGACCAATGGACCAAAACTTAACTTTATATACATCTTAACAAAATTATGGCTCAGTGTGAAAATCACCAGAAAGTAGTTTTGCCAGTCTGCAAAAAGAGTGCAGGCCAGAATGTAATTTTGAATCTAAAAAGTGTTTTGTCAAGGAATTATTCCTCTAGAATTAATAAAACACTCACAAGTTGAGAATAAGAGGAAAAAAAATAGTTAAGGTATATAGATGGTATCTATTGTCTGTTGCTGTGGCAACCAATGATTACCAATGCTGTAGTGTAAAATGATACAAATCAATTCTCTTACAGTTGAGATGAGAAATGTGCCATGAGACTGACTAGCTGAATATCAAAGTAGTCACAGAATGCATTGTTTTCCAAAGGTCCTGAGAACAATCTTTTCCCTTGCTGTGGTGGCTAAGCTGATCTATGTCAACTTGATTGGTACAGAAGCCACCAAGGAGATTAATAAAGCACATTTCTGGCCATTCGGCTTCTGTCTTGGAGACACAACCTTGGGTGCTATATCTAGTCCCTGGATCCTTCTTCTCTGGCACTGTTCCTCTCTGCTGCTTCCCCACCACCAAGGATGAAGACGCCTTCTTCCACCATGATGTTTCTGCCTTGGAGCCAGACCATGGACCGAACCCTCTGAAACTGGGAGCCAGGTAAACTACTTTAGTTTCTGGGAGTTGAGTTCTGTAACTGAAAGGCAGGAAAGGCGACTAATACATCTGCTCTTTCAAGTTGTAGAAGCCACTTCCTCTCCTTGCCTGGGGATATTCTGTCTTCAAAGCCAGGAATATTAAACTGAGTCATGGAGCTGTACCCCCTCCATCTCTTTGGATTTCTTCTTTTCTTTTTAAAGATCTCAGGGTACAGTAGGCTCTTGGATGATCCAGGACAGTCTTCCTGTTTAAAACTCATCTGCTTAGCACCCTTAATTCCATCTGAACCCTTCGTTCCTCATTCACTATCTAAACTAACCTGGTCACAGATTCCTGAGAATAGGTGGAGATACTTTGAAGAATTATTACACCCCATGAAGATAAAAACAGCAAGGGCCAAGTTTCCTAGTGAGGAAGAAAACAATGAACTGTTTGCTGTCATACCTCCTCCTTTCATCCAAAGACATACCATATTCTTTTCCTCAAAACCTCTTTGGCCTCTTGCATATTCTGGAATTAGCTAAAGTACCTCCTGATGAGGGATAAAACAAGCAAACACATGACCCTAAATATTTTCCCCAGGCAGCAACAGTGTTAAGCAGAGCTTGCTGGATACAGGCCACACAAAGATTAGTCATGGGGATGAGGACTGAGTGTGAAGGTTCAGCCATCCCAGTCTTGTTGAGGAGTCAGTGAAGTTCACCTACTAGGGCAGAGTTGGCTGGGGTGGCGCAGGAGGCACTCAGGCTGCTGACATTTTAAATGAGACAATAGTAATGGATGGTGAACCAGGGGAGTCCATGCGATGAAGTGCCGACCCCTAAAACACTGCTGCAATTATCCCACGAACACATTTATGTAACAGAACAGAAAACAAATCCTCACTATAACCAATAAAAACAAGCCAAAGCCATCACTTCTAGGAGAGAAATGGCCTCAGAAGCCAGAGAAGCTCCTAAAGACAGTGCATGAACATCCTTTAGTCCTGGGTCCAGGGCCCAGTGACACCACAGGAGGATGCAATGAAGGAAAGGGCCCCAGGGGGGTCTTGCATTGGAGCTGCAGAGGATATACACCCCAGAAAGGCAAATTCACTGTGTTAAGGCTAAATAATCGAGCTGCTTTTATGGGTTGTGGATTTGACTTTGTTTTCTTTTGTTTTGATTTTGGTACTGGAATTAAACCCATGGCCTTCACATTGGTCAGTAGCCCCCGTCTTTGTATATAGTTTGTTGTTATTATTTTGTAATTTTCAAGCAAGATCACACTAAGTCACTAAATTGCCCAAAATGGACTTGAACTTGTGCTGCTCCTCCCTCAGCCTCCCAGAATGCTGGGATTATAGACACACATCACCACTTCCCCTGTGAGCTGGTTTTAAAGAACAGGAGGAACGTAGGTATGGCAGTGCCTACTGTAGTCAAAGCCCTCTGGGAAGCTGAGGCAGGTTGATTGCAGGTCCAGTTCCTCCCTGGGTAATTTAGTGACTTATCAAGAGCTTTGATGTAACATTTATCCCAAAATAAAATATGATAAAGGGCAAGGGATGCAGCTCAGTGCTATGAAAATAAAATAGAATAAATAGCTAAGAAGTCTAGAAGAAGCAAAGGTCTCTGTGACCTGGGAAAGGGAAATGAGGAGTTAGCAGAGACAAGTGAGAAGGTAAAAGGCATCGGGAGCAGATTCTGCCACTGCATGACTCAGGGCAAATGGTGCAACCATTCATGCCTCAGTTTCTCCATCCATGGCAAGACAACCATAATACAGCTCTGGTGAGATAGCTGAGAAAAAAGTGCACATCAGCTAGAACAACATGGCCTGGGTTGGCTCTTGGGCTACCACTGTGATTCCGAGGATACTTCAGGCTTCCTGGGGAACGTACAAAGGAGCCTGGGCCCTAGATCATGTTACCCAGCCCATGATATCCCGATCTAATCCTCCTGGTTCCGGGCATGGAAGTGCTAAGACACTGGAACCTCCTGAGCAATGTGGGTGAGAGAGAACCCTTTCTTGTTATTCCTAATAAGCTCCTTTCTTTCATACCTGTCAGTGTGGGTCAGGTGACCCGGAGGATGGTGCTGGTTGCCATCCAGTGGTTAGGGCATTAGAACATTCAGCCCTGGCCTTCAGCCTGCAGGGAGGAGAAGGTGTCTGGAGACTAGGGTACCATCACCAGTGGCCATTGATTTAGTAAATGACACCTGCACATGGATCTCCTGACAGATCCTAGGTGCTTGATCTCCAAGAGCTTCTGAGTAGTGAACTGGAGAGCCTAGAGGGCCCTGGTGCAGTGCCCCATTCCCCACTTATACAAGACTTCCTCTCTGCTTATATGATTTCCTTATAAGATCCTTCATAATCCTGTAGATATGAGTGAACTATCTCTTGACTTGCTTGAGTCCTTATAGCCAGTTTTCAAACATGAGCAGGAAAAACCCTCACCCTGTATCCAAGGCAAAAGGAAATATGAAGCTATAGCTCACGCCTATCATCTCAGCAAGCTGGGAACCTGAGCAGGAAGATCACAAGTTTCAGACCCACCTGAACTTAACAATGCAGCAAGACCTTGTATCAAAATAAAAACTTTCAAAGGGGCTGGGCAGCAAGCTCAGTGTGAAGATACCGAGTCCAAAAATCCAAAATGAGTCACCTGGAAACCCACCTCTGACAACTGGCCTTGTTGAGCTGGCCTTGTTGAGGGACTAAACCATTAACCTGGGAGCCTGTCTCACCTCCAGGGGGCAGGGTCTGAATCGGGGGTCTGGGGACTTAAGGGTTTCATTGGTGTGAAGTGAACACACACACATACACACACACACACACACACACACACACACACACACACACACTCACACAGCTTGGAGTCAGAAGTGTGGAAGAGGAAGGTTTTTGACAGCCCGCCTGTTGCTCTCTGCCTTCTATCTTGATCTAACTCCAAACTCAGAAACCTCAGCAGGCCGTGCTGTCCATGGACCCCTCTGCCTTCGCCCAGGCTCCCTTCTCTGGACCCCACTCCCAGAGCTCGGCTGAGCTGTGATGCAAGCCAGACATGCAATCCTTCAAATCCCTTTCTTAGGCAAAGTGAAAGCTGATCGACTAAAACTTCCCAAGAATCTGCTAAATCTTGTTTATTAAAACATTTCATCTAAAGTTTTAAACAAGCTAGGAATGGCAGAGCACAGTTATAATCCCAGCACTCTGAGAAGCTGAGGCATGAGTATCAATGGCTTGAGCCCAGTCTGAACAACTCAGTGAGAGCCTGTCTCAAAATAAAAAAATAAAAAGGGCCAGGGCTGTAACTGTGTGGAGGCCCTGGGTTCTGCCGTCCGTGGTAGGGAGCATGGAGGGAAAGAAGGTATGAAGGAAGGGAAGAAAGGGAAAAAAAATGCATTTTTGGGTACATTCAGCCATACCATGAATTGTCTGACAGCCAATTGGCATGTAGAAAATGGACCTAAATCTGAAATCCAAGGCTAAAGTTTTCAGTCCAATTCACTTTCTGCTAAATAGTATTTCTCAATACTGGGTTGTTTATACCATAAGCCTGTCTTTGATAGTATGGCTAAATTTGGTTTCTTTTCTCTATTTCTGGACACCTTTTTGTTTCACAAAATACATTTTCCCATTTTTTGTCTTTTTTAATATGCAGTACATTTGAGATGTTAATGGCATCATTTTAATTTGCACATATTCTTGTTAATAATGAAATCTACTTAATGTGAGTCAAAACTAAAAGCCTGTCAGGGTAATCACAAACATTTAAAAACTCTGTAGCAATTCTATGAGGATTCCCTGTTAATATTCTTAAGGACTTTCAATGGGTATACTAAGTGGGCCTTGGTATTAGCAGAAATAGCAAACAAATTAAAATTGGACTCTTGGTAACAATTGGGGGAAATGAATATTCACACCCTCTGCACGAGATGGAATCAAGTTGCATGAGTGCCTCCCACATGCTGAAGGAGAACATTTTTATTGAGTAACCATCATGCTAAGAATCACTTAAGACTGGTATGGAGTCACCTGACTTCACAATAGTTCTTTCAGAAATGCACAGGAGAACAGCATCAATCAAATTTAAAATAATGCAATCCTCATTTGGCACTGATGTTAGCAGCAATCTCTATTTGTAGCGGAAAGCAAATTTTCATGTGAGCAATGCAATTTACAAGGAATGTACATTTTATTAAAATTCTGGCCCTGGAGACATCTTAAAATCCATTCTCAGGCCTTTGAGACTATCCTGGTGATCCATGAGAAATGTCTAAATGATCCCTTATTTCCACAGTGGATTACAGCTTCAAGAATAGTGCCCATCTCTGGCAGGATAATCCCCCTTCAGGTTTAATCTCTCTGAGAATTCAGTTTATATTAGAAGAAAAAACACTTTGCTATGCATTTATACATTAAAAATAGGATTTAAAGTGGAGTTTTAATACCTGATCCTGTTTAATCTTCGTAGAAATCTTGGGCAGCAGGTATTACCAGCAATGCTCGGAGACGAGGCTCCCGCAGCTCAGAGAGGCTAAGTGACATTGCTAAGTTCACACAGCTGATGAGCAGGAGATAAGCTTTTGATTGAATTCCCCTGGCTCTGAGTCCACCACCAATGAGGTAAAATGACAAGCACTCATTGTGGGTCATACATGGAGGCCACTCTTGAATAGCAGTTCTGTGAGTAGTAGGACCAAGACGACAATCTCTGACTTCCTAACACATCTCCCTACCCCAGATCGTTCTGTTCCTCATGTGCCATATCTTTCCCTTTCTTGTGCCTATGACCATGGGATGCCCTTGCCTACAACTCCTGAAATGGCTCCCAACCAACTACTGAATAAAGTTTGATCTCACCACCAAGGCCCTTTCCAACCCCCTCACCAGCCTCTTCATATTCCTAACTCCCCCACCCCCACCTCGGGACCTCAGGCCTGTGCTCCTTCCTCCACCTGAGATCAGACCCTCTCTGGATCTGATAACATCGCCCAAATACAGGTCAAAGTTCTCTTCATGAAGCCTTAACAAATGTCCAACCAGAGGTCAGGCAGAATGCATTGTCTTCCTCAGAGATGACCTCTAATAATGGCCAGTCCATCATTTCTGACCTGGGACTGCTATCCTTCTCTCCAACAAGACTCAGCATCCACCTAAAGAAATCCATGGATTAATCTGCCCTTGCTTTGTGTAAGTATAATTGCTTCCTATCAGTACCCCATAACCTAACTATTTCTTGAAATGCAGACGGGGTCAACAAACCATTCCGTATGCTGTAGCCATCTGTCTGATTCTCGTTTTTAGAAAGTTGTATCGAGTTACATCTTATCTATGGCTGCTTTGCACTACTCATACAGAATTAGACAGTTGCCATGGTCTTCACAATCTGCCAAAATATTTATGATACAGAATATATATTTATAAAAAACTTTTCATAATTCCTGTTCTGGAAGTAAGCTAAAGAATCAAAGTTGACATGTGGACCGACTGAAGGAAGAAAAAGAAATTCCCTCAAAGATCTGCTTGAGCTCTGGTTCAAATCCTGGGACAGGCTATCTCTTGTCTATCAGAAAAATCATGTCCCTGATCTAGACTTCAATTTCCTCATCAGAGAAAAATGAAAGTTAGACCAGACAAATGGTTTTTAAATTTTTTAATTTAAAAGTCCCCCAAAGAGTACAGTAGTCTTCCTTTACCCGGTTTCACTGTCCGCAGTTTCAGCTGGTCCACGTGGTCTAAAAAGAGGAAATGGAAAACTCTGGAATCCACAATTCATGAATTTTAAATTGTATATGGTTCCCAGTAGTGTCACGATAACTCACACCATCCCCTGCATCCTGCCAGGGATATGAGCTTCATTGCTCATGCTTCATGCTACATACACTACCTGTCCAATAGTCACTCAGCCGCTATCTCAGTTATCACAATGAGCACCATGATAACACAGTGCTTGTGTTAAATATCCTTTCCCTCATTATTGTTAATCTTTTACTGTACCTCATTAAAAAGTAAACTTCACTCCTGTTCTGTATGTATAAAAAAATCATAGTATATATAGTGCATTGAGTTCCAGGAATCCTTGGGTACAAAGGGTTTTACAACATATCCTCCATTAATAACAGGGAACTCCTGTGTATAACAAGTGTATAGGAAATTCTGTAAAGCAGAAGACAGTTATTTTCACAAAACCAGGGTGGAAGGCCAGAACCAGGCTCCTTTTGTCTTGTTTTTTCTCCTGATGGACATTGGTTAAAGAGCACAGGTCCCCAAATCTTTGGCGCCAGGAAGCAGTGTGTAGCAGACAATATTTCCACGAACTGAGGAAGAGATGGCTTCAGAATGAGTCAAGCAGATGATATTTATTGCACATTCTGTTTCTTTTCTTTATATGTTAAACATTAAAAACAATAGCATGTCCTTACGAATGAGTACCCACACTTAAATTATGACATTCTGCTCTTCGTTGCTATGAGAATTATGTTGTATTCTTGTAGGGAACTTGCAACCCAAATCCCTCAGATGCTTGATACATAGTTGTATCCACACTTCTACGAAAATCTAATGGCTGCTGGCCCAACAGAGGGCAGAGACCAGGTGGTAATGCAAATGGTGGGAAGCAGATGAAAACACAGATAAGACTTCGCTCACTTGCCCACTGACCACTTCCTGCTGTGTACTCAGGCTCCTAACGAGCCGGTGGGCTATAAGGCACCAGTCCACACTCCAGGGGCTGGCAACCCCTGCAAGTATCCCCTAATCCCTCCCAGCTCCAAGGACAAAGCCTCTGATCTAATCACTCTTAGAGCCCCTTCCATATCACAATCCATGATTCTGGAGGTACTGTGTATATTTCCAGATTTGGAACCACCCCAAATCGAATTCCATTTTACAAACTTTTTTCCACAACCAAAGCACAGCTGAGGCAGATTGGCAGATTGGCAGATTGGCAGATTCATCAGACATTTTCCTCTCTGGTCTATAAGATGGCCCAAAGTATACCTTCTGCTTTATGGCATGAACTGGCACTTTCTGTGATCTATCCTGGGCCTTTTAAAACACGAAAGTAAAATGTCAGCTTCTGGGAGATGTACAACACAAGGGACTGTCACTCCAGTGACAGAGCACTCTCGGGAGGCATGCTGCTTCAAAAGGCATCAGGCAGGTAATGACACTGGAGTTATTTGTTACCAGAGCTGGGAATATTTTGAAGAGCTCACCAGGGCACTGAGATTGCATCAAAGAACATTTTGGTCCCTAGATAGAGAGCTTCCAAGAAAGACAGCTGGTCAGAGGTCCTTAGCCTTCAGTGATTTGAGTCAGAAGTCAGACTGTTTAGTCTCACCCCTGTTGAGGTGCCGGTGACCAGCTCTCTGGCTTCCCTTGGCCCTGGGTTCCTTATCTGTAACTAGAGAAGGTTGGACTAGGTAATAAATGAGTATCTGTGCTAGGAGCCTTGTAGATAATAGTTCCGTGCTCATCAGATGAAACATGTAGAGAGCTGAGTTTCTAAGACATTAATCTATCTGTCATCACCCAGGGGGTCAACAAGACAGCAACAGAACAAGTGTGTACAGTGTGGCTCATAGGTCAAGTAGCTCCTGTTTGAATCCTACTTTCACCACTTATAGTTGAGTGCACCAATCTATAAAGGAATTACATTTCTCTTTCTTCATATATAAAAAATGTAATGTGAGGGAGGGCTCTGCCTCTGTCTCCTTCGTGGAGTTGTTTGAAGAGTTACCTAAAAAAATGTAATAAAACACCTAGTACATTCCGAGACATGATGGATGATTTCTATTATTGCCATCTGGGTAAATCCAAAATCCATGCTATTAGCCAATCTGTAAATATTCAGCTTTATTGGCACCTCTTCTTTGGTAGGATTCACATCAGTGCCAGTGATGAGCCATGCCAGGCCAATGCCATTGGCTGATTCTTTCTTTTCACCCCTACACCTTGGATATGGCTGAGCAGCGCCTCTGGAAATGTTTTCCCTTCTGGGCTTCAGAGCATCACGTTTTCCTAGATGTTTCCTACCTCTTACTTTGCTAGAGGTTCATGAATCTTTACTTACTTCTTCCCCAGAGTCCTAAAAACACAAGAGCTCCAGGTTTTTCTCAAGCTTTTCTCTCCTCCATCAACACTCTCTTCTTATACAAGTTTATAATGTGCATCCCCACAGAATGCAATAAGATAAAAACTCACACTTCTCTCATACCTGTACCTGGCCTCTGAGTTCAGTCTAGTTCTGGGGCTCATAAAATGACACCCCAAAATACGATGCTTTGGTATGTTGAGCTCTGAGAACTGGAAGGGGCTGGACAGCTCAAGAAGGCCCCAGAAACTATCTCTCTGACCTTCTGCCTTCCTGTCTCTCATGGCACTCTCCTTATTAGCCTGTCGATTGTTATAGGAGCATTGGGCATGAACCTTATTGATGGATGAGGAAAGGTATTCAAACTTTTCAGCCTCTGTAATAGAAACTTCAGGGTTGTGATGAATAAGGTTGGTTATGTCTGCTTCACTGGCATGGGAGGCAACCAGGGAATTGGAGGAACACACTTCTGAGTGTGTCTGAATGTGTCAAGGAGTGGCCTTCGGCTCATATCTGGTTCCTCTCACCTTCCCCTGTGCTGCTTTCTAGCCTCTGTAAACCAAGCAGCTCTTCTCCACCGTGCCCTTTAATGACAATGTTCTCATAGTGGAACCAGCTGACTATGGACTGAGTCCGCTGAGCTATGAGCTGAGTCAAACATCTCCTGCTCTCACTGTAGGTGTCAGGTATCCTCCCCCAGCGAAGAAGAGCTCACTGATACAGACGCTCAAGATTTCTCAGATGTAACACATCCCACACAGAATGAATGGTTTCTTCTCTACTCAGATGTTTATCATCCTTCCAACGTATGTCAATCAGGCCACCCAGGCATCATCTCCTGAATCCTCTCCTCTCACGCTCAATTTCAGACCCATCTGTAAGGTCTTTCTGCTGTGCTTGTAAAATTGATTGCCTCTGGAATCTTTCAGCATGCTCACTGTTACAAGACGGGCCCAGTCCTCTAACACCTACTGCCTGCATGGTTCAAACAACACCCTCATGACCCTGCTACACTCACTTTTAAGCATTAAATGCAACTGAGTTCATTTCCAAACAGTTTACTGAACTCTAATCGTAAGCTTTTCTAAGGACTGTTAGGTTAAGAGCTCTTGCTTCAATAGAATAATACTGTTTCTTCAAATTCCCATATTAAGAATGAAATGATTCATGAATAAGGTGAACTTGTTCCCTTTTGTTCAAATGGAGGGCAACAAAGTTATCTTTGACCTCTTTCTCTAGGCTTCTTCCACTTACATCCTCTTGGGCCACACACACAAAAAAGATTTCTCTGACCTGCTTTCCCCTAAGACCCTTATTTCAGATCCTTCCTAATACCCAGGGATAGGGAGTGGGGGTGCTATGATGTCATACAGTGACACAGAAAAGAATCAGAACAAACAGGCATTGCTGAGGACCCCTTTCCAGTTTATTAGCATTTAATCCTACTTCGTCTTTTGTCCAATCATATTTCTCCACAACTATTGACCTCTTTCACCACATTTAGCATAAAAATAGTTTTCCTGGAGTCGTTTTTAAGGCCCTCATGTCGCATAAAACTCATACAAAACAAATATGCTTTGCCTTTCTCTTATTAATCTGTCTTTTGTTGTAGGAGTATCAACTGTGAACCTTGCACAGGGTGAGGAAAAGATATTACTTTTTCTCCCCTGCAGTTTAATCCATTTCCATGAGGCTCTGAGGCTGACCTTCCTATTAAAGACAAATTCCAGCCTGTAGAACCTTCAGGCAAGCATCAGAGAAAGAAAGCAGAAACCTATTTTATTATGAAACTGAATGACGGTGGTTCATTTATTACAGTAATCAATAATATCAGAAAGGAGAGGCAAATTCTATATTGGAGCAGAACATATGACTATTTTATGAGGGCCTGACGGCCATTCCCTTGGGGATAAGGAACTATTGTGGACAGCAAGGGTAATGACCAATCTCCAGGGCATCCTGGAAAGTGTATGGTTTCTGAAATATTTAAATTAATAACATTTCAACTACACAAGCTTAACCTAGGGCAGATAGAACATCACTTTTGATTTGACAATTTTTCCTATGCAGTTCCTATAATAATGTTGAATTAATTTGGAAAAATGGCACAAACCAAAAGAAAATAACCAAATTACTTATAGCATCTGTGTTTTTCATAAGTGAAAAACAAATCTTTATCATATCCAGGGACCTCTTGAAAGTCTGAAGTATTACTTTAGATGTTAAAATAATCCTGAAAATATTTACTTTTCTTAACAAAAGACTCAAATTTGGGCAAAATAAGATGAGATTTCAAAGGAGAATGCAGTCACTTGAATAAATTAAAATTGTGAGTGCCTGAGGGAAATTATTTGGTTTCCTATTTTATCGAAGTGACAATAAAATGCTGAAAAAATTTAAAACAACCTGATTTTAAAGAAACTGAGCATGTTTACAGTGAAAGGGCTTTGTTTTTTGTTGTTATTTTTATACAATAAAAATATGAGAAAATTAGCAAAAGGCCAGAGAATTGGTTTAGTGGGACATAGACTATGTTGTCTAGCCAGAAAAAATTTTTATAAAACCTATTTCTCATTCTAATATAGAGAACAAGAAATTCCACTTATGAATTACGTAGTAGTTAGTAGGAAAAGTGTCTTAACTTCTGCCTTTCTTAAATCATCTTGGGACTAGGTACATCCAAACTGAGCAACTTTGCCAAACGTTTAACATTTTTTGTGTCTTCATTTCAAGCTCTGGTATTATGAACCTAAACACATAAATTTATTTCCTTTGTATCCTTTATGTCTTGCCATACTAAACTCTTGTGTTCTGGAAAAACTGACACTTTAGGAAAAATCAGCTCTCTTATTTATTTTTTTGAAAAACAAACCCTAATCCCATCATCTTGCACGCATAATTTCTTTAATACCATTGCTCCCAAGTACAGCTGTGAGCATTAATATTATTTTCATGTGATACAGTTTGTGTAGAACCAAATTTAACCTTTTTCATGTACAGTCCTGGAATTTTAACACTTATATTTTGTTAGCTAGCCACCTCCATAGTGTGGGCATTTACAGCAATTCTTCTGACCACCACTTCAAAATCCCTTTACTGTCCTCATTAATCAGCTCTTCACCACACTCTGGACCCTGAAATCACTTGTAATACAGCTGTTTCATTAATGTAACAAAATACTCAACATGCACAACATAAAAAAAGAAAAGGGTAATTTGGGCTCCCAGATCAGGGGTTTCAGTCCATGGTTGGCTGGAACACCACGGGACAACACAGAGAAGCAGAACTGTTTAACTCATGGCGTTCAGGAAATAGCGAGGGAGGAGCCAGAGGAGGAGTCAGGACCAGATATTGTCCTTACAGTCACACTGCCATGACCTGCCCACACACCCAGGAGTGTGCTTTACTACTCCCTGGGCATCTCTCAAGACAAAGTGACAGTCAAGCTTAACCACAACACGAGGTGTCTTCTGTTCCTGGAGTTTCCCTGTTCTAGAATGTCTTTGTCATAGAATTCTACAGAACATAGAGCCTTTTGAATCTGGCTTCCATCTTTCCTAGCATAAGGCATCTGAGGTTCATTTATTGATTGCAAGTCTTAATATTTTGTTTCTTTCTGTGGCTGAGTAGCTTTCCATTGTACAGATTTATAATAATTTGATAATGAGGTTTTTGTGTTTTGTTCAAGACTGGCCTTGAACTTATGATGATCCTCCTGCTTCATCCTCTGAGTACTGGGACCACAAATATGCACCCAAGCCTGGCTAGATTTACATGAAAGACATCAGAAATTTTTTTCAGTTTTGACCAATTATGAATAAAGACTCTACATAAATTTGTGCATGGGACTTTTTAAATTTCCATATACACTTGGTCATTAAAGAAGTGAGGTTGTGGGCTCTCTTGGCATCTGAATATTTCAGAAGCAAACCACTTCTAATATGACTGTGCAACTTTGCATTGCTATCGGCAATATCTTAGGATTCCCACAAGCAAATGCTGCTCTCAGGCTTTTGCGGTTGTTTTGGTTGGTTGGTGATTTTTTGTTGTTGCTTTTAGGTATTGCAGTAAGTACACAGTGCTGTTCTACTGTAGTTTTAATTAGCATGTGCCTGATGACCAATACTGGTGAGCATCTTTAGCCCTCTATGTATCTTCTTTAGTAAAGTGTCAGTTCAAACCTATTTCATCATTTTAATTGGACCATTTGTTTCCATTGTGTTGAATATTGAGAACTGTTCATATTCTAGAGGGAAGACCTTTATCAGATACAAATTTTGGAGGTATTTCTGTCAATCTATGGCTTGTCTTTTCACTCTTTGGATTCTATCTTCTAAAGGTTTCTAATTCTGATAAAGTACATTTCATATGTTTGTCTTTTGTGGATTATAGTCTTAGTATCACATCTCAGAAATCATTGTCTTACTCAAGATGACAAAGATTTTCTCCTGAAGTTTTATAGCTTGATCTTTACTTTTAGTTCTATGACCCATTTCTATATGTGCCTCTGGCTCTGAATAATATTCATTCATTTGCATGTCTATATCCAATCATTCCATTGTTTGTTGAAAATACTATCAGTTGTGCATCTATTGTGAAAGTCTGTGTATGGAATTTCCAACCTGCTACACTGACCTATGTGTCTACCCTTTGGCCAAAGCCACATTATATGATAAGGTAGCTTCAGAATAAATGTTGAAAGCAGGTGGTATGACTCCTCCCCTGCACTTTCTTCTTTTAAAGTATATTTTGGTTCATTTATATTCTTTATTTTCTTTAAGTTTCTAAATCCATTGCACAACCTCTATTAAACTCCTGATGAATTTTCCCAGGGTTGATAGATAAATTTGAGAGGAATTAACATCTGTATGACACAAAATCTTCTAACCCTTGGACACAGCCTCAATATTCAGCCCATTTATGTTATAGATCATTTCTCTGTATTTTCAGCGTATAGATGCTGTGTATATCTATATCTATAATTATACAGATATATATATAATTACAGCATCTATATATCTATATCTAAATATATGGATAGATAGATATAGATATAGGTATAGATAGATACATTTAAATCTAAATATTTCATGTTTGGTGTCATTGAAATGATAATGGATCTTGTAAGTTTTGAAACATCTATTGCTAATATATACAAAGTATAAATTATTTGTATATATTGTTCATGTATCCCATATCCTTGCTAAATTTTATTATAAGTTCTAGGAGACCTTTTACACTTCAGGATTCTCTCCATGTAAGTGGCTATGCCACTAGAGTATAGGAACACATGTCTTCCTTCATAGTCTGCATGGCTTTATTTTTCTTGCCTTACTGTTTACTTTTCTGCCTTTACTGCTGACTCAAACCTCTAGGATGATATTGAATAGAAACAGTTCAAAAATCTCCTACCAATATTAACCCTAACTTTTACCAGAATAACTTACTTTTGTCTCAAAGGGAGGGTAGCTGCAAGCTCACTGTCATGTGCAACCATCTTGGTAGACAATCACAATTTGTTCAGGCATGTAGGACTTTCAGCATTCACAAACGCATACAGACATTTCTGTAACATCACAGTTCTCACTTTCTTAATGCAGTAAAATGAGCCAAGTTCCTCAATTTGACTCAGAAGTTAGCCATTAAAACAATAGTTTTAGTTAAAGTTAGCACATTAAAACAATAACTAAAATATAGTGCATAGTAATCAATGTTTCATTATTCATTCTTACTCAAAGCTTATCTAATCAATAGTGTCAGTTAATTAACCAAAATGGTATTAATTCAAGGCTTTAGACTTGAGGATGTTGGAAATTGTATACCACTGAGTTGACATACTACAAAGCATAAATGATTTTATAAAACATTTTTCAGAGTTATCATTCAACTGAGTTACACAAAACTGGCCTTTTTATAATCCTAAATGCAATATAGGAATAGTATTGATCTGAAGGCAATATGAAAAGATTAGGTCATTATTTGAAAAGCCATCCAAATTTTTATAATAAACTTAAATGGGAAGACTTATAGTTACCAACTTGTTTTTTAAAGCCAAAGTTATAGAACCAATCTAATTTGTCTTGAGATTTATCTTAACTATGTGATCTGGAATTCTTATACTAATATATCTCTGAGCTAACATCTTCAACAAGAATGTTCTTTAAATCTAATATTTCTAAGTGGTACTCAATTATTTTCTATAAACTTGAAGACTATGTCATTTACATAGCTATCAATTTCTGAAAACTAGTAAGATCAGAAATTCTTTCTTTTAAGATATTTAAAGTATAATCTAGAGGTAATAAAATATTTCAAATTATAATAAAATATCAAGGTTGTGTCTGACTCAGGCACACAGACACATAGCAAGCTCATAACTTCAGTCTCAAGCTTAAAATAATCCAGAAACATACACACAAAAAAAATCACTGGTTCACATCTCAAAAGGCTATTCTTCCAATAACCATGAAATTCTCAATTGATTTGTGCTTACAAATAGACAATCATATGAACAATTTAAAAATACCATCAAAACAGCCATTAAAACAGACTGTCTCACATAGCAAAGAATAGGTCTCTATTCTCCATCTACAAGAGATCACCAAATGGTCAGGTCATTAAACTAAATTCCCAGTCACAAAAAAGCATCAACTGGAATAACACACCAGGAATAACACCAAAGGTACAAACACAAAAGAAGAAATCTGGAGAAGTATGGAGCCAGCAAGCAGTTAGCTAGACTTCTATTTCCACTTGGGATTCACTGTGGAAACCAAGAAAAGACATTGTTGGGCTGAAAGGGTCCTTCTCAAGACATATGGTTTAACTGGCTCTGTCAGGTGAATCCACTTGGATACTGCTGCAGAGTAGCCTTCAAAGTCATAACTTCAAAAAGATAAACTATTGGCTCATGTAAATATAAAATGAGCACATCAAAGATTTTCTTCAATTCATTCATTAATGGAGGAACTAGTAATATACTAACACTGGTTTTAAGAACATTTTAAAAGCTAAGTATTTAAAAATAATGTACCTAGGGCCAGGGATTTAGCTCAGTGGTTCTGGCGCCTGTCTTGCAAGTGCAAGGGCCCAGTTCGATCCCCGGTAACCACATAACAATACTGGGCGTGGAGACTCACGTCCAGCAGCAACCAGTACCACATACCACGGTGCAGGGTGTGGTGGCTCACGCCTGTAATCCCAGCACTTGGGAGGCAGAGGCAGGAGGATTGCTGTGATATGAGTTTGAGGCTGAGCTCAGGGCCAGCCTGAACGACAAAGCGAGACCCTGTCTCAAAAATAATAATAATAAGAAGAAGAAGAAGAAGAAGAATTTACTTTAAAATGTTAAGATATGATTTCCTCATCACATACAAAACCATTTAAAGCCTGATAAGGTAACAAAACTGAGCCATTCAGGTTATCAGTTCTGTCAGAACTAAAGTTATTTACATAACTGCAAGACAAAAAATTTGTAAGTAAATATAAAACTTCACAAAACCTGAACTGCTAGTAAATAGTAACCAGAGAGTTGAACAAGATGTACCTCCCACCTTGGTGGATCTGGGTCTACATATGTCACTGAAGCCACATGACACTTGCTCATTTGATTTATTTCCAAGTTTGGGTAGTTTTTCTATCACATAAGAAAAAGTTATCCTACTTGGGAGATAAAAGCTTGATGCCATCGTGTCCTTGGAGGGTAAAAAGGGTAAAACTGATTACTCTCGATTGGTTAAAAGATGTCTACTTCCTTTTGTCCTAGACTACAAAGCTATTAGGGTGAGGGACAAGGCCAGAATACAGGATTTCAACTCCCCCATCCCACATGCATTGTTGGAAATACTTATCTCTGAAAAAGGGCTATTGGTTCTTAAGACAGTATCAAGATAGCAAGAATCAATAAAATGAGGGAAATAGATCCAGAATGGTAACTAACTCGCAAGCACCCATTACAGAAATCTGACTCTGGTGGGAAAGATAAAAAAGCAAGTGCCTCTTTCCGAGAAGGTATCTGCTATTAGTTCAGGTTCTTCAAACCAACAGAACCCAGAGGATATGTATATAGATATATGAGAGGGGACCAGTTGGCAGAATTATCTCATGTGATACTAGAGGCTGAAAAGTCCACAACAAACCATCCTCAAGCCAGAGATCCTAAGACGCCAGGAATGTGGCTCAGTCCACATCTGAAGCATGAAGACCTGGTGTGTCTCTGTGTTAGCCCCAGAGTCCAAAGGCTAGAGAGCTCGCAGTTGTGACATCCAAGGTCAGAAAAAGTTTTCAACTCTCCAGAACAGAGAGAGACCAATTTTCTTTTCCTTCCCTTTTCTTCTAACTGGACCCCTACTGTTGGATGGCACCATCTACTCATAGAGTGGATCCTGCAGCCTCAGCCAACTCAGACCCCATCTCCTCTTGAAACACATTCATGGACACATCCAAAATAATATTTGCTAGGTCTCCAGACAGACTTTAATTCAGTCAAGTGGAAACCTAAAATTAGCCATCCAAAGTTCGAAATTCACAATAGTAACATGGCTTGCGTAGATCATTCTGCTTGCTCAGCCCTCTTTTTCATGAAGATGTCCTGTTCCAAAAGACACTGTGGACCTAGGCTTGCATGTATCCAACTATCAAGGTACCTTCCCTGTTGAGTGATACAGGAAGGCCAGGGTGGGGAAAGGACTTGGGAATAAAAAGAGATTCATGTCATATTCTGGTACAAACTTTCAATGTTGAATGGGAATGATGATGTGTATTCATAATTTACTAATAAAGATTTGAATTAAAAGGAAAGAGAGAGAGATTCATGGATTTGATTCTCAAGTCCTCAAGGCCCTGACTCTGCAGTCTTCCAGAGGTAGAGTTTGGCTGATTCTGCTTACTGCAGTCCTCTGAAATTACCTTCCTCTTCTTTAGTTTAACCTGCTCTCTACCTATAAGTGAAGGTGAGCAGGAAACTGTAATAAACTCATACAAGTTTCCACCCTGCTAGGATGATGCTTTTTCAAACTACTACAGCAAAGGATTTTTATGAACTTCCCATAGAAGATGAAAACATAGACAGTGACAATCACACAAAATAACCAAAACACTTAGTGAATTTTTATAGGGGTGAGCACAACTTGTATCAGTAAGTTTTTCTCTTTTGAAACAAATTATTCCCAACATGCCCAAAGAGGAAATGATTTATTTTGGTTTGTGGCTTTAGAGGTTTCAGTCCATGACCAGAGAGCTCAAAAGCAGAAACATGGTGGCAGAGGCCATGGCAAGAGGAAAGATGTTCAAGTCATGGCATCTGGGAAACGGCAGAGCAAGAACCAGAGAGGAGGAAAGTAGTGCCAGATATAGTCTCTAACGTCATGCGCCTCCATGGACAGACTTCCTGCAGGTGGGGCCCCTCTTCTAACTGCTCGTTCAGCAAGTACCTCTTCTGTGAGTTTCCTTTACTGTGAGCTTAGTACCCTCCCCATCTAATTGCCTCTTCAGGATCATTTTACTCAGGTCAAATTGAAAACCAAGAATAAGAGACACACGTTTACAAGAGCAACAAGTTTAAGAACTAAAAATTGGCCGACTATACCAGAAATCCATTTCCTCCCTCCAAAAGTTACCAGCCAGACTATATTTTAGGTCAAGAGGAGTGGAGTGGAAAGTAGTCATGAGTATCAATTAGAGCTAAACATTTTATTCTGACATTTCTGCTCATATACCTGTCATGTTAATGTGTATTTGTGTGGATTATACTGTGCTACAATTTCTCACAGTGAGTCACAGGAATAAAAATGTTTCATAGTCACTCCACCCGAGGTCATGTGCCTGATGAGTGACTGAACACAAGGGAAGGGCAGAAAATGCCACAATTTTGTTAGTTCCCTAAACAAGGACAGATACAGGCACAGCGTCACGTGCTTCACACTTTACAATAACTGCAGCAGCTTCTCTGCTCACTTGTCAGAACATTTTAGAAAACATAAAATATTTTTGAAGAAGATGAAATATCTGTCCATATTAAGCAAAAAAATGAATACAGAATATTAAAAAGAAAGCAATTAATCCACACTTAAAACTAATCGCCTAACCCAGTGGGTCTTTAAATTATTCATTAGAGCTATTTAAAAATAATTGCAGTTTACGAGGAAAACCCATTATGGATTTCTTTTAAGAATGAAAAAGAAAGAGAAATTTCCTTTTCTGCCTACTTACCAGGGGCTTACAGCTCTTAAAACTAGCCCCTTTTTAGACCAGGTTAATGCTCTCATTATCTCCCTGCCCCAACTCACTCAACTCTAACCTCTATTTTCCCAACATTTTATGAGGTTCCCTGTATTAGACTCTGAACTCAGAAGGAGCCATGATATTGTCCTAAAATAATATTGAAGGGCAGGGGGTTTAGATCAAGTGGTTCTGCACCTCCCTTAGAAGCCTTAGAGCCCAAGTTTGATCCCAGCTCCTGCAAAAAATAAATAAATGAATAAAATAAAAGGTGTGCCTAAAATGGAAAGAAGAACAATACTCTCCAAGCAGGTTGTAAGGAGAGTGAACCTGATCAAAATGCAATTCTATGTGTGATCAGAAATGTCATGATGAACTCACTCATTTTCACAATTAATATGTGTTATTAACAATGAGACACTCTGAGAACAAGGTAGGAAACCCATTGCCAAGAGACAAATACATCTTCTCATTAAGTTCCTTCTGTTCCTCCATCCCCAGTGGGAGGACTTGAGATATTCCACTAGATTCTGTCCATGCCAGTCAGAACTTCTGAATTCTGTCTGAGTTCTCCTTTACTTTGTGCCCTAGTTTTCCTCTTTCTCTGTTTCTTTCAAAGAATTCTCAGATCCACAGCCATAAGATGGCGGAACTGGGAAGGACTTTCATCTAGTTTAGTGGTTTTTAAACTGTTTTCACTGGCACCCGGGTGCTCCCCACTGGTTCAGGCTGCAGAGACAGCTGGGCTCAGTGGTTCCCAAGCCCAAGTCCCTCTGCCCAAGTCTCCATCAGAAGAGCCCACTTTGAGCCTTTATAAGATTTCATTTGAAGAAAGATTCCTTTCCCTAAAAAGCAAAATTCAAAGCTGACTCTCATGATACAGATGAAAAAAAAGCCAAGACTCAGAAAGAGGAGATTTTCCAGAGTCAGGACAGCCAGTTACAATATTGAGAGCAGATGCAGCTCCTGACTCCATGGCTAATTACTGGTGAGACCAGGTACACACCAAAGAGCTTGAGCTTTGGGAAGAGAATGACCTGGATGTAAATTCGATCTCAGCTACCTTCTAGGGATTTCTCTTTAGAGTTTGCGTCTTTTCTTAAAAATTTTGAGCCTCAGTCTTTCTATCCATCAAAGGAGAAACAAAAACTGGGGGTGGTGACAAACATAACATCAGCATTCTGGGAGGACAGGGCAAGAGGATCACAAGTTCAAGCCCAGTATAGGCAATTTAGAGACCTGATGAGAGTCGATCTTCAAGTAAAAAGTGAAAACGGGCTGGAAATGTGTAGCTCAGTATGATGGTCTGGAGTTCAGTCCCCAGTGCTGCCAAGGAAAAGGCAAAAACACTAGCCTTGAATCACTAGATGAAGCGCAACATCTTCAGCATAAGGCACACACAGCAAGTGCTCAGATATCAGCCTCTTTATCTTCAGTTACTAAACAAGCTCTTATTGAGAATGTGCTTGTGCTGGGTAATGGCAAGGTATCTTCACTTTCTTCCCCTAATACAGCCAAAGCTACACCATGCCTAGTTGTAAATGTACACTTGTCCCCCCATGCACACACACACAAACACACACACACACACACACATGCACATAGACCTGTTCCTGCTACTATTGTGTTTACACAAAAAAGCAAAGAAGCCTTTGTAGATTGTGAGTCCTACACCAATAGCTGCCCCACAGGTGCTCAAGCCTCTTGGCACCATCTTACTTACATCACTCTCTCTTCCCTCGACCTCATTAAAAACAAACTACACATGGGGAATCTATGTGAGCAGAATATGAGCTTCTGATAGTTGTAATGCTTAGAAAATTAATTATTTGGGGGAGCACATAAAAGATGAAATATGACTAAACTATTTATTGGTCAGTGTTTGTCACTAGAACCAAATACCTAACACACACAATGTAGAGGATAATAGTTTCAGTTTTACTTGGGAGATTTGGGATACCTTTGTCTGGCTCCAAGACAGGAGCATCACAGCAGAGGGCATGAAGTGACAAAGCTGCTAAGTTCATGGTTATCAGGAAGTAGAACAGAGGAGCAGCTCCAGAGAAGAGGAGCTTGGGACCAGACAGAGACCCAACTAGTTGAAAGGTGATATGCTAGGCATTTTGATATAGACTCGTTTCATTTTAATTTGCCTCCTTCTATAAAAAGGATATGGAAGGATGACTACATTATGCTAAGTTCGAACTAATAGAGATTTTCTATAGTTCTCAGGGGTACACATTTATGAATGGGACTGATTACAAATTTATGAATGAACATATAGGGAGATGGAATAATGGGTCTCCATCTAAAAAGTTCCATGGCAAATTTGATCTCCTGACTTCACAGGGCTGGAGGAAATGAATGCAGGTTAAACAGCAGAAGATGTTTTGTAAACTGGAAAGCAACACATTGCTGATTATTATTAGTATGTTTTTCTTCATTCAAGGACTTCACTTCCAAAATGCCTAAACTGTATACTAAATTTGTCTCACTGTAAGACCTACAATGATTCACTGATAAGTATGTTTACAAGACAAAATCAATACAATGTTAAGCAGTACAGTTATCTGACAAAGGTAAATATCACAGTATAGAGTTCCAGGATTTTAGCATTCTTAACTAAAGCAATAAATAAACAGACTCCTCCCAAAGTAAAGATGGAAATATAATTATTCAGTCACTCCATGTTAGATTTGCCCAGAAATTGAAATATTGTTAGCAAACAGAGATTTAAATTTTGTGCTCCAATGAATTGGTAGATCTCTTAGTTTATTGTTTTGATTTCTCTGTGTTCTACCACAGGGAAATTATGCAAACTCTTTTGGTACATGAAAGGAATACTGATAATTATGGAATTTTCTGCTTAGCTTGAAGATAATTTCATAAATGTCTCCTGATCAATTGGCACAGTAGCTTGTGTGTAGTTCGTTGCTATTACACCTTGTGGTCTGAGACATGTGCTAAGTGTGTTTGAAATTGTGCAACAACTACCAACCCAACTGTCCACATAGCAAGTAAAAGTTAGTTTAAACAGTGTTCTCTGACAGAGCTGGTTGCTTAAGAAATTCAAGTCACCCTATATAGTTCAAGCTGGGGGGTCATGACATAGGGTTGCTCCAGTCCCATGGGCAGGTCAGAAGCTCTTAGGAAGGCTTGTTAAATGGGAATCTAGTATCCCACCTGACCTGTGGGGTTACCAACAGCACAGCAGGAACTTGCATTGAAATATGGTGCTCAGGTGATTGACCTGCGCAGCCAGGTGGGAAAGATGTGAATCTTCACAAATCAGGCCAGCGGAGACAAATGTCATGAGATCATCGGTCTTGGCACTGCAGCAGTTCACACAACTGCACTCATTTTTGTTGTTGTTGTTGTTACTGTTTCTTATAATACCCGTGGGAACTCCTGGCCACTGTAACATCACCGATGTACAAGTTCACAGATTTTGCTTCAGTCTGGAAAGATTACAGTGTTTAGGAGCTAATCATGCACTTTTATTTTGCTGTTTTGTTTAGTTTTGTTATTTTGTTTTCGTGGTACTGAGGATTGAACCTAGAGCCTTCATGCTGAGCTATATCCCCAAGCCTCTGTACATTTCTTTTCTTTTCTTTTTTGAGGCTGGGTCTTGCTATATCATTGAATTGCCCAAGTTGGTTTTGACCACCCCATTTTTCTTCCTCAGAGTCCTACAGTACTGGGGTTACAGGCATGTGCCACCACATTCAGCGGATAGGGAATTATATATATGTTGCAGTGTCTAAGAGCACATATATTTCACGTGTCTCACCTGCATAAGCACTGCAGTTCTCCAACACTGAAGTTCAAGGTCTCCTTTGTTACAAATAATAAGCCTTCAACTTTAACATAGGAATTTCTCAGTTACAAGCCAACCACCTTCTTTCACTTGAACATCCAAAAGCTCTTGAGGTTGCAGTTCCCAGCTGGCAGACTTTGTTTTGTGGTCCTGAGACTGGAGCCCAAACTTCATACTAAGCTACAATCCTTCTGATTTTTTTTTTTTTGAGACGAGATCTCACTACATAGTTCCAGCTTTCCTTAAACTCACTACATCATTCAGAATTAACTTGAACTTGCAGTGATCTTCCTTTCTCAACCCCCATTGTACTGGTTCAAAGTCATGGACCGTTGGCTAACTCTGGCTCCTGCTGAATCCCATTGAGCCTCAATTTGTACAGCTCTAAAGTAAGATTTAATAATTCTACAACTTTGTGGGACTATGAGAATTAAGTAAAATAACCAACATAAAATAAATGCATAAATAAATGATAGCTGTTACAAGCATAACTATTTCTACATGATGTTTTCCAGACCTCTGCATACTCTAAAGTACATTTGTATTTGATATGATGTACTATACCATTTTTCTTACTGAAAGTATGATTTGAATTTCAGGTATAGTTTTCCCAGGGTGTAGTTAAACAATATATTAATTTGTTTAAGATTGAGAACATTACACTCCTCAAATGCTTTTCTCTGGTCAAACACTTGAAATATTGTAATTACTTCCTAACATCAAGAACAACGCAGCTAAACTCAAATGTTTAGGGGAAAGTAACCAGCAAAGTGCTGGAATCCTATCATGTGAGAAATTGTTTTAGAAACTGCAATTCTCACTAGCAAAAGATAAGTTGTCAGGGAAACTATGACAGTTATCTTCTGATAGGTGAGCAGCTTAGTACAAAGTAGAAGACTTACCAAGATGGCCCCATGGAGAAGACTCAGAATGCAGCCCCTGTACAGCCCTGACACTAACAGTCTAAAAAGATTTTTGATCCAGAACTTTCCTTGAACTGAACATTCTGCTCTTATTCAGGCTAACAAGAAATGTGTGTTAATTTTTAAACAGTGATATTATAGTACTGCCCTTTCCACATATTCAAAAGCGGTCAGAGCTCTTGCTGGGACTCAAGAGCCTGCAAATGAGAAAGGAGCGAGCATGATTCACAGGACAAAAACAACCCCAAAGACAGATAAATGAGCAGTGGAGGCTGGCTGCCTCTATCAATTATTTAAGGACATGTAAAAACACTGTAGATGGAAACTGAGCTCTCTACAGCCTGAGCACCATGATTGCTGATGGTAAAAGGGGAGGAAGATCTCATACAAATGGCCCTGCTCACCGTCCTCTTGCTCCCCAGCACAAAAATCCAGTCCCAAGTAAAGGAGGGACTGCCCTTAATGGGAAAGGCAGACATTCATTTAACCAGATCTAAATCTGTAAATTCAACAACTATTAGGGGAAGCTGTGTTTAATTTAACTTGATTTCCATGATACGAGTCGAGCATTCTTAATCTGAAAATCTGAAATCCAAAATATTCCACACACCAAAACTTTTTGAGCACCAGTCTAAGTGGAAATTTCCACCTCTGCATTCACATGACAGGCTGAAGTCAAACTACTAGTACACTAAAAGTACTGCATGGAAATACTTCACAATTGGTGCATCAAGTATATATGTAGACGTGGGTCCCATACCTATGATATCTCATTATAAAAACATAAATATTCCAAAATTCAATAAAGCTGCCTCAAGAATTTCAAACAAAAGATTGTCAACCTGTGCAAAGCATTACCTTGAGAATGAGGAACCCTGAAATCTTTAAGGTAATCCCATAAAAGTAACAGGGACTGCCAGGAGTGGTGGCTCATGCCTATAATCCCAGCACTTGGGAGGCAGAGGCAGGAAGACTGCTGTGAGGTCAAGGGTTGCCTGGGTTACACAGTGAGCTCAGGGGCAGCCTGAACTACAAAGTGAGACCCTGTCTCAAAAAAAAAAAAATTAATAGGGACTTTTGATTGATAATCAAGTCATTGCATTAAAATACACACTTTCTGAGATAATTAAATCTAATGAATGTTTTTACACATACTATAAAAGAGTTGGCTGATCTATTTACAAAGAGTATAAATAAATTTATAGATGAATTTTATAACTCTGTTACTTCAAGTGCAGTCATTTACTGAAGGGCCATTCTACAGGGGGAGACAATAGAGCACAAAGCATTTTACTCTGGTCTGTGTCATGCAGTAGAAGTGGCAGATCTGATGCCAAAACTGAAACCAGCTTCTCCCAGTGTAGTACAGGGTAAGCCTGGCTTATCCAAATGCTGCTGACCAGAAGTGCCTTGCATTTATGATTTTTCCTGATTTGGAATATCTGCATGTATGTAATGAGATGTTTAGATGATTAACTCCAAATCCAAAATGTATATATGTTACACATACACCTTACATATCAATCCCAGAAGTGATTTTATATCGTGCTTTTAATAAACTTGTGCATGAAACAAAATTTGTGCACATTGAACCATTAAAGTTGCAGCATCATTTTGATGTTCAATAAGCTCTGGGTTTTGGCTCCTTTCATATTTCAGAGTTTTAAATCAAAGACACTCAATATATATAGAGAGAGGCAGACCAATGCCTTGTGGAGTGCTATCGGGCAGTGGCATTCAAAATGCAGCCCAGCCTGAGCTCACTAACAGTGACAAGTTAGTCAGAAGGAAGTGTCATGTTAAGGGTAGGCTAGATAAATGACCTATCTGTCCACTAACAGATGAGTGGATAAGGTGGTATCTCCATACAGTGGAGTTCTATTGTCATAAAGATGGATGTTTGAGTTATTTGCAGGAAAATAGATACACATTGAGACCATAATGCTGAGTGAACTAAGTCAGATACAGAATATTACATATTGCATGGTTCTTCTTTTTTCACATTAATGCGTTATCATTATTATTTTATTCCTGAGGATTGAACCAGGGGTCTCTGCACTGAGCTATATTCCCAGACCTTCACTATATACTCTCATGGTCCAGAAGATCCAACAGATGTAAGACAGGATATCTGTGCTCATTGTGAAATGGTCTATGTAGAAGAAGATATCAATAGGTAACCCTGCTTCCCTAGATACTTTATTTTTTAATAACAAGACATTCATCAGTACATTTTAAGGATATATAATGATAACACTCATCATAGGATATTGCACCTGATGGCTTCTCTTATAGGAAAAGCCTAAAGTACACATAATTTCAAGAGAAAAATGAAAGATAAATTATAGAAAATGAGGAAGTAGACCTTTGCAGGTGGGGTAGTGAATCAGAAGATGAAGGCTGGAAGAAGACAAGAGGTAGGGAAGGGAAGGGAGGAAAAAGATGTGATATGTATATGTACCAACTCCCCATGTTGAATATGTTATGCATTGAAGACATTTATAAAAAAATTTCTTAAAGACTGTACAGCTTAAAAACACAACAATAAACGTCAGAAATACCAACATTACGGGGTGAGCTGAGACAGAGACATTGGCATGCCAATCAGAGCGTTGGCATTTGCGGAGCTAACTTTGGTCTCCGATTCCTAGCTCCCAAATTTTGTAGATAACCTGAAGAGAGTTACAGCAAGATCTCATCTTGGACTTCCCCACTCAGATGCAGCACTGTTATTTTGTAGAGCTCCAAAGAATATAAGAGACTACAGTGTGGATGATACCTTCTGGGGATGTGTGACACGGAAGTCCAGTGGGGGGTTGTGGGCATATTAACAGATCTAACCTAGTGACTGAGCCCAGCTTAGCGCCTTACTGCTTTTTCTATTCATTATGAAACACACCACAACACTTGTAGTGTATAAAACATTTTGTGTCTTTATGAGGGAAAACAAAGAGAAAGAGACCTCATTTACAAATTATTGGCAAATACAAATAACAGAAAAAAGAGAAAATGAAAAAAGAAATCTTGACTAAATTCAAGGGTAAAATATTCAATTGAGTAGATGCTGAGAGTCGCCAAATACTGGACAAAGAATCCAGGGAAAGTCATTTTGAAACTATTCAATAAATGTTCCAGCAAGAATTTATTTTAATTGCTTTAAAATTGCTTCAATCCCACATTTAGGAAATCATTAGGGGCCTAAAAGGGTCACTTAAATTTTTCACTTGTGCTTAACTAAATTTTATGGAGAAAATTACATGTTTTAGTAGTACTCACAGAATTGGGGACTTGCAAAGGTCTCAAGATGTGTTCTGCTAAAATAGCAAAGGTCTGTGGCTCAATATCACTTAATTTTCACAATAGCACTGCAAAGTAAGTATAATTATTCTCATTTAAAAGACAAGGCTACTGACCCTCAGAGAGTTTGAATTATTTGCCAAGCAAGAAATGTGAAGGAAGGATTGTTCAGTACTATTCCTTGTTCCAACCCCAAGGTCTGGCACATGCTGGACATTCAGTATTCTATGGTAGGGGCTCCTGAAGTGTAGTCCTTGGAAGAGAAGAATGAACATCTCCCGAGTGCTTGTTAGAACTCAGATTCTCAGACTCATCCCAGGCTTCTTGACTTGGACACTCCAGATACAAGACTCAGTAATCTCTGTTAAACAAACTTCGGAAGACTCTGATGACCACTAAAGTGTGCCAACTCCTCTGTGTTAAATGCAAGTTGAGTGGACACCATATAGATTAGAGGATGTACAGCCAGGATTATTAGAATCTGAGGCCAAGGTTAAAGAGAAAAGGTAAGGTGACAGAAACAGAGATCATAGATTTTAAAGGACAAGTTAAGTTATAGCTAAGCTATGGAAAGACCTATAATGGCGCTTCCCATGTCTACATCCCCAAGGAGTCACAGGCTCTCAAACAATCTGCACAATTCAGAGAGTTGAATGTCCCCACCACACCTCTCTGCTGGCAGCATACATGGAATCTTCAGCCCTTCCCTGAAAAGAATACAATTAGTCAAGTTTCCATTTTTCTTTCTTCCTCCAAAATCCCCCACAGAGAAGGCCACCTGAGGAAAGAAAATTTCATCTTGCACAAAACCAGATTTATCTTCATTCTTCACACAACAATGCAATGAAAGCCCAAGTGATTTTTCCACATTTGGTATCACTTAGAAGCTTTTCATCAGCGCAAGAATAAAGAGGAGAACTATTTTCCTCATTTCTGTTTACTGCAGCAATACAGCTGAAAGAAAACAATTTAAATCTATAAACGACTGAGATGTTTTTGACTTAAAAGAAGCACCAGAGTCTCAGTTATTATCTAGAATCACAGCTTGTCTGGGATGAAAGAGGCCTAAGAGATCATCCACTGAGTCAGTGCGAGATGATTTGTGATGGTACCAGAGATGAATTCTTTTGAAGAGTTATGTGTGTATTTTAATATATACCAGTACATGTCAAACTCATGGTTTCTTGGATGTTATTGCTTAAGATAAAGTACAAGTTCTTTGTAGGTAAAATTAATAATAATAATGTGATTACAGAAAAAAGAACAAATACCAAGCATCATTCCAAGTATATAAAAAATCATGTAAATGAGGCATGAAATTTGGTGATAATTACCTTTAGCAAAGTCCAGACAGGAAAGAGAATCCACCCACTCTAGGTGATTCCAAAGGAGAAGCTCTCAGGAAAGAAGTACTGGGGAAGTTTGAACGAGGTTGAGAGAAATACAGGAAGTGATGAATCACCCAGTGACTACTTAGAAAACAAAGCTATTACTATCCCAGGCCACAAAGGTCAAGGAAAAGAAATAGCACAACCAGAGCTTTGACAGACAAGTGGCCTGAAAGAAACATAACACTGGAGAGAAGCAGCAGGGAAAGAATAATCTCACCTCCCCTCTTGTTCTTTCATATCCCACCTGCCCTTCCCAGTGGCCAAATCCAACCAGAAGTAAGAAGCAAAGGAACTGGGAGATCCCAGTTGTACAACAAGTTATCTGGCAACACAGTAGGACAAAGGACAAGTGAGATGGTGAAAAGGATAAGTAGAGAGACATAGGACCAGTCCAATTTATTTTTCCATCCAGCTACACAAACAATTAAGAAAAGTCAGGTCATGGAAGTTTCTAGACGATTACCTGGGCTGATAAAAATACTGCTGAGAGATTTAAAGATCTCAAAAAAGTCATGTAAACTCTTCACATTTCACTTTCATTGTCTAAAAAAATAAGATAATTATTTCTACTTTCCAAGTCTTTCTGTGAAGATTATTAATATATAATGTTGTTGGTGCATGGTAGGCGACCAATAAAAAGTAGTAACAATAAGAGAAAAAAGTGAATATGAAAGGTCACATGTTGTATAATTCTATTTGTAATAACAGTCCAGAACAAATAAATCTACAGAGAAAAAAGCAACTGGGTGCTAGTCAGGGGTAGGAGGAGGGGATGAATGGAAAGTGAATTATTCATGGGTACAGGGGAAAGTGTAGTGGGCGGGGAAAGAGTAATGAAAATCTTTGAAATCCGAAAGATGTTGTTTGTGATATGCTTTGAATGTGCAGCTGTCTGCTTCACTCTAGAATGGCTTATTCCTTTGTTAGGGTTTCTATGACAAAATACCCTCAGCAGAGATTTACTCTCACCATTCTGAAGTCCACAATTTCAAGATCTGTATGTTCAACCCTTGCTTTCTGCTGAGGGTGGTGTGGGAAGGAGCTACTCTAGGTCTTTCTTCTTGTCTGATAAATAAGTGGCTCTTCTCCATTTGTCTCTCCATGGCGTCTTCCCTCTCTGTGTATCTGTGTCCAAATTTCCCCTTTTTATGAAGATTTCAGTCCTATCAAATTGGGTTCTTCTATAACAGTCTCATCCTAACTAATTACATCTACAATGACCCTCTTTCCAAATGAGTTCATGTTCTCAGATGCTAGTGATTTCAACACTTGAATTTAGAGAATAAATTTAACCTACAATTCAACCTATATGAGTGGTTAATTTTATGTTTTATAATTTTCACCTCAATTAAAAGTGGAAAACATTAGCAATGAATTATTATGGTCATTATTGTGAAATTCTGGTCAGTGATCCATTATCTCAGAAGCTACTCTGAGATAACACTTTCATGTCACATGAAAATACCTGTGAGAATTAAATCTAGTAGGGCTCTGATTTTGCCATTCTGGATATCAATTATTTGATGAAGTTAAGGTTTATCATATTAAGTTCTGTCAAAAAATATCTAGTAATGTAGATTGTGAACATTTTGTTGAGACATTAAGAAGAGAATTCAAAGGGCTGTTGAGAATTCTCTCGCTTTTCTTTTGAGCTGAGTTAAAAACTACATACAGGGCATCATGGTCTAACCAGCAGAACCCACTTATGGTAGCAAGGTACTGACCATTAACTGCTCACTGAAGACACCATGATAATCTTTAACTAGTTATCTGTGAGTTTCCTGCTTTGGTCTATGCTGGCCTCAGATACACTGTGAACTGGCCCCGTTCTGCAATGCCCACTCACTCTTTGGTACCTCAAAACACTCCTGAGCCTGGTCACTCTGCTGTGGTACTTGTTTGTGTGTTGTTGTGGTCTGTGTCTGCTGCCAGGCTTGTGGGGTTGTAAATGCTCAGTGCTAACTTTGAGTAAGCATAGGCCTTGCCTTCCCTCCAATGTGATTTATTATTGGTGAACTTCTCTTTTCAATTTTGGATACTGCAGATGGCCTCTCTGGCTGTGAGGTCCACATGGACCACATGCTAAACTCAGGGCTCCATCCAGTGTCAGCAAACTCTCTGCCAACTACATTGTTTCTACAGGGAAGTTAAATAACTCTAGAGTTCACAGTTTCAATTTTACAGTCTTATGTGACAAAGAATTCATGCAACTTACACTGGAGAGTAGTGTTTTAGTGATTCCTGTCTATCATGTCTTCAACACAGCAAACAGCAGAGAAACTTGCAACATATACTTTTACCAAGAAGACAAAACAGACTCTCCCCCCAGCCCAAAGACCAGCATTATTCCCACTAACCAAAAATTGAAAACAACCATATGTTCATCAAATGATGAGTGGATAGAACTCAATGAGTTTACTTCCATTTCTGCCTAGTAATTGTAACAATCATTAACACAGATTAAAGGCTAACTGTGGTACGGGTCCAGGGCTGTTCTAAAAACCTTATATTGAAACCTCAGTTCCCACCTATTACAGAAGACTGTTTTTCAATGTGACAAATGCAGCGAGCATTACTATTTTACAAGTGTTTAAAATCTGAATAGTGCTTCACCTTCACCCTTTACAGACTATTTTTTAACAACTAAAGGAATATTCCATTGAATTCAGTGCTGAAATGGCTTCCTGAGATACACTAAAACAGGCATCTATATATCATCTAACTGATTTCAATGTCTCTCCCTTACCTATAATTCTACAAACAAGACCTAAGTTGATCGTTTGAATAAAACAAGAGTAATAATGATGGTGCAACAGTTAATCAGGATTGTCAGTTTTACCAGATGAAGAAGTGATTAGATTGTCAGGGCACTAGCTCATCAATGAACTTATCTACTGAGAAATCCATAGCTGAACTGGCTATGAAGAGGTGGGCCCTGACGGGAACAGTAGGGTCATAATAGTGTGACTTTGGGAATTATCTCTGTTCCCAAGCCTCTTCCTCTCTGGCTCTTTCCAAACTGTTCTGCTTTTTGGCACCACAATTTGAGCAGCTCTTCTCTATCATACCCTTCTACCATAATGTTTCTGCACTTGACCAGCTGGCTATGTGCTGAAGTCTCTCAGACTATGACCCCACTCCCTTCTTCCCTGAAGCTGTGTATATGGTTCCAGTAGCACAATCTGACTAACACAAGTCTTAGCAAAACTACTTTCTTTCACTTTGTGCTTTACCACTTTAAAAACTTCTGTTCATCTATTTTTACATTTGATCTTTAGGAAAATTCTTACAGGAAAAAAAGAAAGCAACTGTTCTCATATTTCAGACGATAATTTGTGGCTCCAAAATGCTGAGAAAGAACTTGAATGAAAGGCTTCTGGCTTATGACCTCCTGCACAATATACCATCTACCAGCTAAATCATTTGGGTGGGGGTGATATAGTCACAGTACCTGGGCCACTTCAGCTGACTTGCCATCCCTGTTACAAAATTCAGCATTACACATTTCCCCATCTAGCTAGAAAAATGTTTATCAGTTTCATCTTCAAACATAATACTTATGAATATCCTTATTTCTAGCATTGAAGCAAAACATTCAAATGTCTGGTTTTATGTACAACGCATATAGCAAGAGTGAGACTCGAGCCCTGATTCTCTTTGGTAACAACCCTCTTCACTTAATTAGAGGTTGGAGCTGTTATAGAAGGTCTGTGCCCCTAAATCCAGAGATCAGCATATTTACGGCAGATCTCTTGAGGGGTTACCCTTCTCCTTATGTAGAATTACAGGAAGGAAAGAGATTTCAGGTCCCCTGAGGCTGTACCATTGTGCAGATGAGATTTCCCTTTGTGTTTTCACAGCCAGGAAATCCCTCCTCCAATCCCACTAAATCCTTCTTTTTCTCCTTTAAGCCCCCATCTTGTTCTATGTTTCACAAGGAAGAACAGCTGGTTTTTCCTAGGAGAAGCAACAACCCCTGAAATCAGTCCACTCCAGCATGCTCTGAGTTCCAAACATTTCAGTGTCAGACATCTGAGAGTTAGTTACATCTCTACAGTTCCCAAGTCAGTGCCAATGGGTGCCTAACCAAACTAGTCAGGCTCACCACAGAAAGGAGAGAGAGCAGAAAGCAGGAGAAGGACTCCTTGGGGGTGCTAACCTCACACCACAGATTTCCATCTATTGTTCATCACCATTGCCTAGCCCCACCCCAGTGCTCTGGGCCCACCCAGCACCCCTCCCAGATGCCCATGCAGCCATGACAGCCTCCCCCCCACACAGAGACACCCTGAGGCTGCCTTGACTCCCCCTTTCTCAGCTGTCCTCCCACCCAGCCTCCCCACCCTGGATTCACTTATCTCCTTATTTGGTTGAAATCTTCTTCCTTCAATACAAAGCTGAGACCTTTTCCTTTTAGCTGCCACTTGTATCTATTTTCTTGTTCATGGCCAGGGTTCTTCAGGACAGCTTTGCCCAATAAATCCTTTCCAGTCTTTTTCCATGGCTTAGAGTGACTAGAAGAGGTGGAATCTTTAACCCTCATTATCACCACAAACTCAGTGAGGCTGAGGGAGTAATAAACACAGTATGAGTGCTCCATGTCAGTTAGTTACACCCTGGCATAGAGTACAAAAGTAAACCTGAGGAACCAGCCTTGGCCCTGCATCTCTTCTCACAAAATCTGCTTAGACTAGCAAGACATTTATCTGAAAAGAGATTCCAACTGTGATCATAACATAAATACATTGAAATGAATACATGACCTCATGTCTTGGTCTGTTTTCTGTTGCTATAACAAAACACCTAAGGCTGAGTAATTTATAAAGAATAGAATTTTATTTAGCTTAAAGTTCTGGATGCTGAGAACCCAAGAGTATAGTGCCAACATTTGCTCAACACCTGGGAAGGTCAGCTTGTTGCAAGATAAAGAGCAGAGGGAGTCCCATGATGAGGCAGAGTAGGCATGCCAACTTGGATCTCTCTCCCTCTCCTTATAAAGCTACTAATGTCATCCTGAGGCCTCATCTTTGTGACCTCATCTAATTGTAGTCACCTCTCAAAGGTGTCACCTCCAAATGCCTTCGACATATATGACTTGGGAGTTTAGTTTCTGACACATGAATTTGGGGGGGGGCACATTCAAACCAATCTAATTATATAAAAATATAAGGAGTAATCAAAAACTACAGTGACTATTCTGATTTTCTAACATGTTTATTACAGTGAAAGACACATTGCCAAGAGTCCTCCTGAATATATAAGACTCACTTCCAACAGACTTTCACCTCTCATCTTATCCTATTTTCCTCAAGAAAAAGAACAGGCCACTTCCCAAAGCAGTTGCCAGAAGACCACTTTTGTGAGTGTCTTTTTTCCACGGATTTTAAAATTTATGTATTAGTTTATTTATTATTTTTACTAGTTTTTGTAATGTATTACAAAAACAGTTACAAAACTATGTTTTTGTAATATATCATGATTACACTTATCACGGGAAGCAGGCATGTGTAAACAATGCACCTTCATGTTTTTCTGTCTCTTTCACCCCTCTTCTCCTTGAATTTTCAAGGTAGGACCAAGAAGTTAGTGAATGCTTCTGCCAGCTGCCATCCAAAGCAGACAATGAGTAAAGAAAATGTGGTATCTATACACAATGGAGTACTTTGCTATAAAAAGGATAAACTTGGGCCGAGAATTTAGCTCATTCATTCCGGCTCCTGACTTGCAAGGGCAAGGGCCCAGGTTCCATCCCCTGGAACCACATACCACAACTCTGGGCCTGGAGACTCACACCCACCAGCAGTCAGCATACCACAGTACTGGGCGTGGTGGCTCACATCTGTAATCCCAGCACTTGGAAGGCAGAGGCAGGAGGATTGCTGTGAGTTCAAGACTCAGCTCAGGGCCAGCCTGAACTACAAGTAAGACCCTGTCTCAAAAAAAAACAGAAAACAAACAAATAAATAAAAGATAAATTTGAATCACTTGTAGGAAAATGAATGCACCTTAAGATCATTATATTCAGTGAAATAAAGCAGGTAAACAGGTTTAAATATCACGTGATGTAAATAAACAGTTGAACAAAAGTGAAAGATAATGGGAAACAAGATGATAAATCTTTTGCAAAGAGGAAAGAGACCGAAAGGTAGTGACAGAAGGTGGGAGGAGGGAGGATGTGGAATAGAAGGAAATGAAAACCAAATAATATGGGTTCTGTACATGTGCCAACTCCCCAAAACACAGTACACACTGTGTACTGCAAACCTGTTGTTATGACTTGTATCTAGATGCCCCCTAAAGCCTCTGGTACTCAGGGGTGGAGCTTTCATAATCAGCTGGTTCTAAGTGTGTGAGACTGGGATTATTAAGTTGTGACTTATACTGGTACAAATCCCCATTGTGGATTGCAATCATGATGTGTATATGTAATGTACCAATAAAGATTTCAATTAAAAAAAAAAAAGAATATGCCATTCTGGCTTAGTCCACGGATAGGTTTAGCGTAGTTCTGGATGTGGATAAGCGGAAGCCCTCGCTGGCTGTGGGCAGCACCAATCAGCAGGCTTATCACCTGGATAGAATATGAGAGGAAAAGAAAGCCAGGCTCAACACTGCTGCTACTGCTGCTTGCTGCCTCCTGCCTGCTCTGCCCTGGACAGTCTTTCCTCTGTGATGCCCCTCTGCCCTACTGATCTGCCTCAAAGCTACCCGACTGTGGACTGAAATCTCTTCAAACTGTGAACCAAAGTAAACTCATCCTCCTTTAACTTGTGGGTGATGAGTGTTTTGTCCCAACAAGGAGGAAGTATCTGAGAGACATATATTAATAAAATAAAACCATTTATTTTACCTGTTAGATCTGGCCCTCTGTAACTTCTAGCTCTTCCCCAAAATCAAAATGACCATGAAAATGAAACATTTTGAGTCAACTCAGGACATAAAGAAAGCCACAAGAGTGCAGCTAAAGATACTCAAGAGAAGAACTCCCAGAACTATTTCAGAAGGTGGCAAAGTGATGGAACAGAAGTTAGGCAGACTACTTTGAGAGAGATTAATAGTAGTGTTTCTTACACTATAATACTTTTTTACTTAAACACACATGACATTATTTAATCAAATTTTGGAAAATGATCTAATATATATGAGTCATAAATTTTAAAAAGTAGATTATTTTTAAAATTTGACTTTTAACCATAAATCTTTCCGGGCCTCAATCTAGTCATTACACTAGTAGGGTGTTAAAGTCATTGGAGGACTTGAATCTACATGACCTTAGTCTCCACGATCCCCATGAATCCTTTGTGAACCTCATAAAAGCTCCACTCATCTCCTTGTACAAATGGAACATCACCAGGATACCAGATCCCAGTCTCAGGCCCACCCCACCTAACCTCACACTGATCTTTGTGAGGGATCTGGAGGCTGGAACTGGCAAGTAGGATCCCAAATGAGGTTTTGACTCTTCCATAGCCAAGAGAAGGCATTGCTGGATAATCTCATATACAACCACTTCTAATGGAAGAGAATCCCCCCGTGAACCACCAAAGCTTTTCTATATCACCAGCTTGGGCAATTACTTACTGTTTTGCAATTAAATTCATTCAGGAAAATGGAATCATTACTGTGAGGAGTAGCTAACCAGAAAAGGGTGGCAGTGCGCTCTCAGCCATATGGCAGGCAATTCCCAGGGATGTCAACAGAAAATTGCACATGAGTAACTGCGACGCAAGCTTCATTCCTTGGAGAGGCCCTGAAGTTTTTACTGTCATAAAGGGAAGAGTAAAATGGAGGAGCCAAGTGAGGCTGTGTGGAGCCATCATTTTCATGCAAACATAGTCAGACCTACTGGGTCAAGTTGACCAATACCACAAAGGTCACAGAGTTCATTTTCCCAGTCTTTCTTAGTCAACATAGTAAGGATGTGTGAATAGATTCCTAAATTGAAACTTAAATAGATGTCAGAGTATTTTTTCCAGTTATCTAATAAAATACATAGGAGTTAAAATTGTACTGGGAAATCTTCTCACCCACTCTTCCCATACGCACTCACATACACTCACACACAAAAATTTAGGCATCCGTGTATACACAGCCAACACACACCCAGAAGAGATCTTCATAAAAAAATTTCTTTTTTTTTTTTCCAACTTGAAAAGGACAGAAAAGTGTCCTTTGCTGAATGCTTCATTTCAAAAATTTCTTTTAACAATGAAGAATCTATAAAAATCAAAGACACTCAAGAATAATGTTTTGAGTTAGTGAATAGAGATTATCAACATGCTGGACATAATGCAGCAGGAGGGCATAAAGTCTAACATGCAAACATTCCTTTCACAATAGGGTCTATATTAGAGGTTATTGATAAGAGAGGGCACTCTGCTGTCAAGTGTTGCCTCTTCCTTAAGAAGGAGCAAAAGGCCACCTCAGAGTAAATACATCATCAGGCTCTTCTGACAGACAGCTTCAAAATTCATGGGGCAAATCATCATCAGGTCATCAGACAGCACCAGCAGTCCTACTGTGAGCATTAGCCTGTGCTGGATCCCACAAGCACATTACTAAAACTTGTATCCTAAGTAAATCAAAATGATTACTTCTCAATCAAAAGTAATCCCTACATTTTCCTTTGCTTGCTTTACAAAGACTAGAAGTGGATATAAATTCATAGAAGAAAGATATGACATCTTGCTTGCATTCTTTTTTTGTAGGTTCCCAGTACATGATTAGAGAAGATCACCAAAGAAGGATCACTAAAGAGGAGACAAGTGGAAGACAGTGTGAGGTTATTTGGGAAAGGACAGAAGCTCAGGAGAGTCACCCACTTGTCTAGAGGAAGGATAATGAGCCAACTGGGATAGTGACTGCAGAAAGGATAATCACAGTGAAAATAAAAATAGTAGCTAACACAGTGTTGCCTAGTGTGCCAGGCATGCACTGAATATCCCCCACGCCTTATCCTTATCTACCCTTTTCACCACCCCATGTGGTTTAGGTTTTGTTTCTTTGTTTGTTTTTTGTTTTGAGACAGTGTCTTGCTTTTAGTTCAGGCTGGCCCTGAACTGACTATGTAGCCCTTATGAGCCTCAAACTCACAAAAATTATCCTGCTTCTGCCTTCTGAGTGCTGGGATTACAGGCATGAGCCACCATGTCTGACACTGTGGGATATGGTTCTGACTGCTGGTGGGTGTGAGTGTCCACACCCAGCATTATCATATGTGGCTACCAGAGATTGAACCCTGGCCCTTGTACTTGCACGGCAGGCACTGGAACCACTGAGCTAAATTCCTGGCCCAACACCCCATGTGGTTTTATGAAAGCTATACCAGATTCATGAGCAGATGGGTCCAGGGCTTGTGTCAATAGCACAGTCACCTCGCCTTGAGGTTCCAGTTAACAAACTCGAACTATAAGCATAGGAGAAATACATACTGAGTAATGATGCTTTGATAGCATTCATCCCATTTGATTCTTATGACAATTCCAGAGGTACCTATGCTCACATCCCTGGAGATCAGTGTAGCTCTCACCACTGCATCTACCATTGGAGCCCAGACTGTTACCATCAAACTCAGCCTCCTCCCTGGACAACCAGGATTCCTTATCTCCTGCCTGGTTTACACTGGCCTTGAATCATTTATGTATTAATTACTTTGGGCATAAACCACTATCCCCGAGGCTGACATGAGGTGTAGACTATGAGTGCTCCACACTGTACACTGTACACTTTGGGGAGCGAGGACCATCTCCACAGTGGACTGCAGTCGTTGACCTCTAACAGAAAGGAAGAGGAGCAAGTTTGCCAGGATCAAAGACACTAGCCCAAAACATGAACAGGAATGGAGTTGCCAGAGTCAAGAGAGTGACCCACAAGAACACTAGACCTGCACGCAAGTCACAAAGATAGCTCAGGACTCAGAAGATTGGAATGAGTCAAAGCCCTGTCCTTCTAACAGCTCATCACATCATGAAACACCTTGACAGAGCATCATCCTGGGTCTGTGTGTGAGCAATTTCACTATGTCTATACGGAAATTCTCTCCTGGGTGCTCCACATCATGATGTTACAGACAACAAATCTGAGCTTCACACAAAGGCTTATCTCATTGAACAGTCAAGATTCATCTCAGTAATTTTTTCTCCATTAGTAACAGTTATTATTTATATCTAGATGTACCCCAAAGAGCCTCAGGTGCTAATGCTTATGGCTTTGGAAGGTGACTAGATTAAAGGTGCTTATAGCCAACATGCTGTTGGGAGGTGGGGTCTCAGCACCTGGCCTGGTTCCTCCCTTTGGTCTCTCTGCTTCTTGTTTACCATGAGCAGCTTCTACCTGCCATGCTCACCTGTCATAGAGCCCGCAGACTGTGAAACTTCTACAAACTACGAGTCAAAGTAAAGCCTCCTCCTTTAAGTCACAGGTGTCAAGAAGCATGTCACAGTGATGAGAAAAATGACTAAGGCCCTACCGGTACATTTAGTCTGATGTGGTATTATTCCCGAGGCCATATTGAAATGCTCCCTTTCAATTCACTCCAAGTCCAGCCACTTTGAGGTGAACCCAAAGATCCCTCCCAGCAATGTCTCACACCTTCCTCTCTTTCACCTGAGACACAGGCAGTTCTCCGTGTTAAGTTTTCAGGGTTGAAGAATAGCTCACTTTTAACTTTCTCACCAATTGGAGAAGGGCCACATTCCACTTCTACCGAAAGATAGATGGAAGGCCTAATTTTGTTTCAGTGCCTTGCAGTAAGAGAAAGCCCTTCAGTTAAGAAAGCAACCTGACTCTACAAGGGGACAGAAGGATGTTCCCAAGGTAGCAGCTGGAAAGGTGACAATTAAGTTCGCAAGGACAGCACATCCACAGCAACTCTCTGAAAGAGAGAGGCCTGCAGCTTCTCTGCGCAGTGTATGTGAAGCATTTGTTTCTTTACAAGAACAGAATGTTTGTAAGCCAAAATCCAACAAGGACCTTAACTGCATGGTCACACAAAGTTTGTGAGAACAGAATCCAGAGCTTCGTTTAAAGTAGGAACGGTATATCTACCACTACCCCAAATATCACTAGGGAGTTTGAGGTCTGCATTCATGAAAAGCATTGTATTTTTATAGAGTAGACCCATGTGCAATACATCGATGATCACTTTTCAGATCATTTGCCTCTTTTTAAATGCACTCACCACTCAAAACCTCCTTAACCTAATTTAATCATTGGTTGGTGTTTCAAAAGGCACTTCAGAGTCTAGCATGGCTCAAGCTCTTTATTGGGAATTAGAATTCTAATTCCATCAGACACTTGTCGCTCTGCTTCCACCCTTACCTCCCAGTACATTCTTCCTGCTGCCAGTCTGAATAGTTCTTTAAATAGTGACAGATCACACAATTCTTGCTTAAAATCTTCCCAGATTCTCTCCTGATATGTGACAGCAAAACTGCAAGTTGACTCCGAGTTTCACAGGCCATTCAACTTCCCAGCCTCCTCATCTCTGTTCTTCAGTCCTACCTGCCTCTCTCCCTCTGCATGGGCCAATTCTGGAAACGAACCCCCAACATCTTCTGTGTGCTGCCAGTCCCTCTGCTGAGGATGTTCCACTTGGGTGCTGGTGTGATTTACTCCTTTACCTCTTTTTGATCTGGACCAGACGTCTCCTTATCAGTGAGGCCACTTCTCCATTCACTCTATGGTAGATATCAGACTCTGCTCTGCCACCCACACACGTCTTATCTCCTCCATCCTGCTCTTTCCTCCCTATCCTTTTTGGAATCTATGAGTTCTCTGTGTGATTATGCACATAGAAGACTTTCCTGTTCTAGCTTTGCCAGCTTTTCCAGCCCCCTCTGAAGCCTTTATCAGTTGGCAGCCTTGCATCCTATGCTTTAGCAGCTCCGAATTATTACATTTTCCAAAATGGTGGAGCTCCCCGTGCTGCTTTAGTACAGCACATTTCCCCAATGCTTGAAAAGTCACCCAATCCAAATCTTCAGCTGACGATATCCACACGCACGCATGCACGCCCACACATACACATATGCCTGTGAACACAGACACAGTACCTCTCCTGCAGTCAAGACTCGGCCCCAGTGAGGTTTGCTCCATGGAGCTTTCTGCACAACTCTCTGTCTGACTTAGAGTCTTGCACCTGGCAAAGCCTCTTGGTGCAGAGCTCTACACAGCATAGCGATTTGCTCTCTTCTTTCTTTCAGATGAGCTTCACTTTGACCTTGAAGGAGCCCCTTCCCTCAGGGCTCTTCCACCCTCTCAGATCACAGGATGACCTCTCTGAGTCATGACCAGCCTTCTTGTTGTCACTTCCCTCTCACCACTGCTCAGAGAGCCATAGCATTTTGGTTCCTCCCAGCTTTGCCTCCAGGAACACGGGCTTTGAAGCACAGGAAAGGCAAGGTATGCTTTGGAAGCTGGGGCTGCAGATTCATCTCCAACCCTTTGGCTAACAAGAGAGAACAGATCCAGTAGACAGAAAGGAAGAGGAAGGAAAGGAGGGTCTAATACTTTCTACCTTTTTTGTTGGGGTGAGATATCCCAACATCCTTCTAAGAAACTTTTCTGTTCTGAAAACAAAAGCCAAACATTTCATTTCTGCATTTAAAGTATATGTCACCTTTAAAGGAGAATTAATGAATGTGTGGATGAGGGAGTGAATGAGTGACTGAGCAGCAAGATTTTGATGGAGGACAGCAGCGTGAGATCTTCTTCTGAAAGACTAGGAAACTGAGGCTCAGACTCCTGAAGACAGCTGTTAGTGACAAGATGGTAACACTGGTACTGACATGGATCTGGAGTTTAGTAGTGTGCCCGTGTACTCCTAGTGTTCCAAAAGTCTAGAGCAGGAGAATCATAAGTTTGAGCCCAGCCTGGGCAAACAAGCCATGCAGTAAGATTCTATCTCAAAATACAACACAAAAGGGCTGGGGATGTAGCTCCTCACAAAGGCTCTGAGTTCAATCCCCATTACTGCAAGAAAGGAAACCCAGGGAAATAGTACACTGGAAAAGTATCAATAGCCATCCATGCACATGAGAGAAGAATATCCATAGCTCAGCCTAATCAGAAAATAGTAAGTACTGACTCTGCCCAGTGCTCTTGACACAGCCTTGCTGTTGTCTGGAAGCAGCTTCGCTGCTCCAGGCCAGGGAGGTGCAGGGCCTTGCAATGGGTCTGGGATGAATCTCTAGGATGCTTCTCACTTTTACCAGTGCCCAGGCCTTCAAGTTCAATGGTGTAGTCCTTGCAGGAAAGGCAGCTTAGCAGCCCAAGGAGCAGGTCCCTTCCTGGCCCTTGCTATCCCCTGTGGTGGTGTATTTCCCTCACAGAGGTATGTAACACAAGAGATACTGCTTGCAAAGTGTTTCATACCAAGCCAGCTCCCACTAGGTACTCAGTGAAGGGCACTTATCCTGCTTCAGCCTCAATTTCCTCTCTTAGTGGAAAGAATGAAATAGAACAGCATACTTTCCAAGTTTTCTTCCACTTTTACCTGTGTATGATTTTTACCAGTCATAACATAATTGAGGGGCATAGCTTTGGGGCATTCCTAGTGTCACCCAATCAAGCCTGTGCCCAAATCACAACCTGCCAACATATCCCAGAAGGACAAAAGGAGAAACATCAGGCACAGTGACAGTGACAGCAATGTTCTATTGTGGAGTAAATGGTTGTTAGCTGGTCTCCAGGGTCTTCTTGGTACCCCTGCTGCTAATTAGGAACAATACAGCAAGAGGCACCTGGGTCCCCAGGGCTCCTTCTTCATAATTTCTCAGGACTCTGACTTCTTTGTGTTGATGCTCCATCCCATTAGTGTGGGCTGCTCTCCTTATCTCTGATTGATGGAAATAAAGTAGGACAAAGGCAGCTAGAGGAGCCAGAGAGCCTGAGTCCCCAGGCAATGCCGCCAGTGCCTTCCATGAAATGTGAAATCTCCCAGCAGAATCCTGATGCTGGCTAGAAGCCCTGAACTTGGCTGCCTTAGACTTTAGGTATTTGGGGAGAGGCTTCCTATGGGCCATATATGCATAACAGGGCACCAAAGTTATCAAAAAGCAATTAATGTGGGGTAAAAGGTACTTTCATATATACAAGTTGCAATCAAAAGCAATATGGTGGATGCTGAAAAAATGTACTACAGTACCTCATGCATTGTCATTAATCAGCATTCTGCCTCACTGGAAACACATCATAGTACCTCCTTGTCCACCTCACTCTACAGATCTGGCCCTGGATGGCCTTTGGCTCTTAGCCAAAGTCAAATTGCCTTGCAAAGTGAATGTCTGGGGTCACCTTAGGACACTGAGGCAGCCATGACAACACAACTAAAGACATTTACAAAAGAGAATTTCCTGAACTGGCTCAGAAAGTTGCAAGAATGGTGGGATCCAAGCAGGGGTAATACTGGGAGAAGACTTAAGGCAAGGTGCCTTTTACTATACTATGTTTTAAAAATTTAAACATCCCCTCTAGTTTTCAGTGATACCACACACAACTGCCAAGTACACTAACACAGACATAGGCTGCTGTGTCTACCTGAGGCTGCAGAAGTGGGAATTTCTGATCACAGCTGCATAAAGGCCATCCCACATTGACTCAGTTTCTCTGGTCCAGCTCTAATGTCTTCCTTTTGCTCTGCAACCCCTGTAACCACACTCCTGAAGGCCTGACACCTGAGCCCAAACTGGTCACAACTGTACCTTGTTTTTTTTCACCTTTTATCCCTTTATAAAGATCCTCCTTCCCTACTCTCATCAGAGCTGTAAGGAGACTCACTACAGACTCCACCAGTGGAGTCTCTGTCTCCCTCTGAGCTGAGTATAGATTACAGGCAATGTTGGCCAGCAGGGGACAGAGCGATGCGTCCCCCAGCTCCCTCCCTTTTGGGCAGACTCTTTGAGAGGCTGCGCTGCTGGGGGTTGGGGCACACTTTTCCCTGAGCATCTGAGCATCGGGTCTCTCCCAGCATGGATGGAAGTGAGTGCCCTTGAGCCTTCCCGGGCCTGTGGCTGCCTCTGTGGTCCCTTCACTGGCCCACATCTGTGTAAATAGCCCTGCCTCTGCCTTCCCCTCAGCCTCTCCTTTGGAGTCAGCCATCTGTTTCCTGTCGGGACCCTGGCTGAGACAGATGTTTACATAAATACTGTGAGACTAAAGGATTTAGATCAATCCCACAATTATTTCCCTAGTGAATACAGTATTTTATAGGTCTCATTTGTAAACTTATGAAGGAATTTCATAAATGAATAGTTAAGAAATCCTTTTTTTTTCTCCCTAGGAAGCTTCAGGAAACCTAAAAACCCCTGGAATTTGACTTGCCTGGATTTTTGGTTGGGAAATACCACTGGATGTTATTTAGTAGCTGCAGATCCTCCCACAGTGCTAAGTGGGAATGTCACCGCTGGACATCCTGAGCCTGGTGAACTTGACTCTGCCTCCACTGATGACCCATTCTCCTCTCCTTGTCTGCACCTCTACAGTCACGGTTTTGGAGAACTGCCACTGGCCTGGGTCCATGCTGGCCCTGGCTGTCATCTCCTACCCTCTCTACACACATTGACATCCCATATCTCTGCGTAACAAAGTCCTAGTTATTCTGCAGGTCCCCATTCAAATTCCAGTTCCCCTTCATTGCCTGACTCTCTCCTCCTCTTGACCTTCAACTCATCCTCTATTCTTCTCTTTCTCTTGTTTCCAAAATATTTTCATTTTACTTTTTAAAATTAACCTGCAGTAAGACTCACTGTGAGGAGAGTACACAAATGTTTGAATTTTAACACGTATCTAGATTCTTTTTTTTTTTTTAATCTTTATTGGTACATTGCATACACGCATCATGATTGCACTCCATAATGGGGATTTGTACCAGTATAAGACATTCTTATAAACACTACCACAAATAAGATGGACCCAGAAGGACCGACGATATGGTTGTAGTCCAACTCTGAGGGCCTCAGAACCAGAAGTGAGAAGGAGGTTCTTATCCAAAGGCTAGAGACTCAGAGCGGGAGTTTCAGTTCAAACACGGATCTGGGAAAAGACTAATGCCCCAGTTCAAACAGGCAGGGAGGCAGGCAGAGCAGGTCTCTGTTACCTGGGAGGGTCAGCCTTTTTATTCTGTCAGTTCTCCATGGATTAGATCAGTGTGAAAAGAAACGTGATGTAACACATCTCTTTTTATTTGGAATTACTTGATTTCATCCATCAGTGTTTTGCAACTTTCAGCGTGGTTAGAGTGTATGCTTACTAGTTTCATTTTTGGAGCTATTTTAGATTATACTTTTGGGAGTCCAGGGATTTAGCTCAGTGGTTCTGGCACCTGCCTTGCAAATGCAAAGACCTGGGTTCAATCACTGGCAACCGCATACAACAATGCCAGGTGTGGTGACTCACGCTCACCAGCAATCAGTGCCACAAACCACAGTGCCAGGTGTGGTGGCTCATGCCTATAATCCCAGCACTCGGGAAGCAGAGACAAGAGGATTGCTGTGAGTTTGAGTCTCACCTGAGCTACATAGAGAGCTCAGGGCAAGCCTGAACTACAAAGTGAGATACTGTCTCAAAAAAGAAGGAAAGAAAAGAAAAAAAATAGATTACACTTTTTATGTCCAAATATATAAGAATAAGACTTTTAGTACTGATTTTACCAATCTTGTTTATTAGTTCTGGGAGACTGTTGGAGACGTCCTGGGGTGTTCTATGTAGAAAACTACATCATCTATGAATATAGACTATTTTATTAATTTCCACTCTGTATCCCTTTCACCCCTTTGCTGACTAAACTAACAGGAACTTCTACTATGAGGGTGAGTAAGCTTGACTGGTGAGAGTGCACATCCTTACCTTGTCTCCCATATTAAAGCCTACTGAGTCTTTGACTACCATCTTTGGTGCAAGCTCTAAGTTTTGTAGATAACTTTTATCAGATTGAGGAAGTTCTCTACTATTCTGTGTGCTGAAAAAAAATTATAAATGTTTGCTGAATTTTCTCACATATTTTTATTGCACTAATTGATATCATATGACTTTTCCTCTGTGGTGGGTTACATTGATGGATTTTGGATGTTGAACTAGCTTTATATTCCAAGAGGAAATGCCGCTAGATTATTCTGAACACTGCTCTTTTAATATATTGCTGGATCATGTTTGATAATTTTGATACTGATATTCATGAAAGACAATGTTTTATATCTTCTTTTTGTATATCCCATCTTTACCTGCTTTTATAGCAGAGTAATCATGGCCTCATAAAAGGAGTTGGGAAGAGAATAATTCTCTCTTCTCTATTTTTTGGAAAATATTGAGTCAAATTTGTGGTTTATTAAAATAAAATATTATGGTGCTGGATATTTCTTTTTCAGGAAACTTTATCTGAACAATTCAATTGTCTTTACTAATTAAAAGTTTTGGTAAACTCTTACACTTTGCTAGTTTGTGATTTTGTTTTGTTTTTTTTTTAGATAAGTTCTCACCATCACACCTAGCTTTTTTTGAGGAATTAGTCCATTTCCTCTAATTTGTGGTATTTATAGGTTTAGAATTGCTCATAGTTTGCCCTTACTTTTATAACTGAGAAATTCTCTTTTTTCTCAATGTTGATTTGTATTTCTCTATTCTGTGTCAGTGTTTCTGGGTTCAGAGCAATTGATGGTTCCTGTGTCTTTTCAATGTTCAATATCTTTTGGCATGGTGACATTATTGTTCCCAGTTACACAGAACGCACTCCTCCAGCCAAGATCCTTTTCAGGACCTGGGATAGAGCCCACACATTGTTGAGGGGGTGATTTCTATTTTATTTTGTTTTAACCTAAGAAAAGCTCCCTCAAACCACGTGGGTTATTTCAGAGTGGTCCTGACTTCTTGAGCTTGGTTTTGGTGGTGTCTATGCAGCTGCTTCATCTGCCTGGTTAGGAGCAGCAGCACCCACTACTGGCTCTGAGCAGGAGTTCATCATTCCTTCCTACCATCCTTTAGTCTCTTTATCTGCATGGCTCTCAAGTTCAGAGGTCAGACATAAAGCCATTCACTGTATGAAGCTACAGGTGTAGACTTCTCTTCCTTTGCTCTCTCGGCATTGTATTTTTCCCCTCAGTCTGAAGAAGATCCAATTAGGAAGCACTGAACTCTGGAAAGGTCTCTGGGTTTCTTGACTTTTACTGAGTTAATTCCCTTCCTGTCTCACCACACCACAGGATGAGGAGTCTGTTCTCTTTAGCACAAGAGCAAATACTTTTGTTTTCATCAAACATTTGTGCTGCTACCTCAAGTTGATCATCTTCAGGTGTTACAGTGGCAGAATACAGACGACTAAAAGTTGAGTCCTGTGGACTTAGAGCAAAAAAGGTGAAAGAAGTCATCTAGCCTGCCTCGGCTCTATTTCTCAAGTCTGTCCCTTAGTCAAAAACTAACTCCATGTGAGCCAGTCTAGCTCATTAGGACAATCACTGTACAGTGGTTTAGAGCCAAACCTTCCTGGTATCAAAGAAGGTGTTACACACTCTGTATGTATATAGTGGAAACTTAGTATCCATGGGTCATTGTTCCGGGATTCCACTGAGGATGGAACCTAAGGATGCTCAAGTATTTATATAAAACAACATAGTCTTTGTCCATAACCTACATACATCTCCTTCTCCTTTACTCATTTCTAGATTATTTGTAACACTTAGTGCAGCAATGTAAATGTTATCTAATCATACTGTATTGATAATGGAACAGTAACAAAGAAGGAAGTTGTCCGTGTTTGGTATATGTACAATTTTTTCAAAAAAATGTATTCTACCTTCTGCTGGTTAAATCTACAAATGTGATATCCACAGATCTTGAGAATAAAATGGATTTCATTCAAATGCCGTGGTAGATTGCTGCAGGAAAAACTGGAGGACTGAGGTATCCCCAACCATCATTCTATAATTTTCCAGGGCTGCGGGAGCAGCTGATGATGCAGAGGTCACCACAGCATGTACGGGTCTCCAGGAGAAACTGTGATTTGGGGTAACTACGATCTGGGGGGACCCCTAGTAACAGACTCCTCCATATAATTAAAACTTGACCCTCTTCAGCTAAAGAACAATTCAACTGGAAATACACTGGGGGCTTCCAGTGCCTTGTTCCATCTGTTAAGCAGACTTTCTGGTCACTAAGCCTATAAACACTGATTTCTAAATAATGTGAAAGTCTTCAGAAATTGTCAGCATGGTCCGAGCATGGCCTGGGCTATTGGATTTTGAACCTGTCCTCATCCATCTAACCACTTTGCACAAAACCCTAAACCAACTCACACAAGCAAACCACAAACAGCTCTGGGATTCCCCCAAATCCTGCTGATTTAACAATTATCCTAAAATCCAACACAATTCAAAAGCATGATCTTAAATCACTTCCGATCTTAAACTCTAGCATTTATGAAGGGGAAAAATTAAACTAAAATTGAAGAAAGAGTCTTAGAAAGCCTCCCTACAGTGCCCTTTTCAAAGATTTAATCAAGATTTATTAAGTTTTAATTACATGTGAAGCATATCACCAGATACACTGATGAATATAAAACAAGAAGCAGACATAGTCAACCTTGAGAGCATTTGCTCTGTTATAAAGAGAATTAGACTTGGGACTGGAGCTGAAATTCACATTGCTCACTTATTTGCTGTATGTTTCAGGCTCTAGATTTGTTAACAAATTGTTTTAAACAATCTAAGGTTCAAAGAAAAATCTATGCAACTGTAGTAGCAACTCTTCACACTGCTTCATGAAGGATAAAATAAAATTACTTGAGTAAAAACTATTAGGTCAGTCTTGGTACAGGGCAGGTGTTTGGTCAATGTCAGCTATTCAAATATTTAAATGATGAAGATGTGCATTGATGAGCTTCCTATATAGTTGGAAAACCAAGAAAAATTAATACAACCCTTCAAGAGGACCCTAAATTACCTACTGTAGTAATACAATACAAATTGCATACCTGCAATGTGAGTGGATTAAAGTAGGACAGCATTACTTGCAGAGTACATTTGGCCAAGAAACACTATTGGAAAGCTGAGAGAGAGGGAGGCACTGATTGGACCTCCAAAGTGGGCATGGCATCTTAGGTCAGTGGGAGAGTGAGAGAAAGAGAGAGACAGAGACAGTAGCAAGAAGGACAGCTGTGAATACACAACATTAACACAATCCAAGAAGGATGTGCACAGCATTCAGCATCTGTCTCCCTGCAAACCCTGAGGTCCCATCACCAATGAAACCACACCAAATGGGAGCACTGTGGAAATGTAGCCCTACCCAGCTTCCAGCTACACCTGTAACTAAGCTCGAGCCCTCATGACACCAGAACTAACACACACTCAGGATTCCCAGCACTAATCTTTGTGACCAAACCTCTCCAGTTTCTGGTAGAGAAATACATATCAAAATGGCCTTCATTAGGCATCTATATCATAGGGTCTTTCAGGAGCATGTGTGTCTTTGCACCTCAACCTCTTCTTCCTCCATACGACAGATTTTGTTCTCTTCAAAATAAGTGAGGTCAGCAGTCTAAGTGAGATGAGTGCGAAGTTCACGAGCAAAGTCCCCTAGGAGAACATCCCTAGGGTAGCAGCTTATTTCTGTGCCTCTTTGCTGATGGTGGAAGTAGAAGGAGGTATGAAATCAATTCTTAAGAAATTCTGGTCATGAAACTAGAGAATCTATTACCTGTAGAAGAGAATAATCCTTTGTAGGACAAGATAAAGTAGAAAACATTTAACCTGTCCAAAAGCATGTGTCCAGCCTCTCTGCACAGTATCCAGCACACTAGATACTCTGTCTGTGTTACTTCCTTGACTTCGGGAGGTGGGTAAACACGTCCTTAACTTATAGATAGTAAAGAATATTTCATTTAAAGACATGAAATAACCTGAAGGTCACAACGCTGGAAATGATAAAGTCAGAATCTGAATGTACCCACCCTGTGACTCAAAATCCTGTTCTAAGAGTGTTAAATGCTGAGACAAATTAAGTGACTAGAGAAGGAATATGTTACATGGTCAAATCCCTCCTCTGTCTGTGTCTGTGCAAATTAGAGAAGTGACTTGTAAGATGTGAAGGGAAAATAAATAAATGAAAATTCTGTGCCAGTGGAAACGGAGAGAGATGCAGAGGAAAAGAATTTGATACACACAAGAGGTTTGGTGAAAGGGTTGCGTGATATCATTACTTAACATTATTATAGTTCATTATTGATGCTTCACAGTCCTAAATTTTTATATTTATTTGTAGCTTTTTTTAAAAAACACCATCTCTTTTTGATATGAGAGTCATGCTGACAAAACAAGATTGATTAAAGTTTCTAATTATCTGTCATCACAGCATGACCGGTGGCAAATGAAATGCATTTTCTTGTATCTTCTCTCAAAGACTGAGAGCTCACTAATGCAAAGCACAAAGCTTTTCTAATTTCCTCTAGGCTCAGAAAAAACAAAAACAAACAAAAAAACAACCTTCATAGCAGGGCAATAAAGTGGGTGGGTGACATCACACAGGCCCAGGAACGCTGAATTCCCACTGAAAAGAGGACCAGCTGAAACAAAAGAAAGGACTTCAGAATGAGCCTTCAGTGTATATGTCTTATAGAATAATTACTTCCCTGCCTTGAATTCTGGTCCCAGACATTTGTAGGTTTTATTTACCATTTGTATGGCAACCCCTAAACAATCCTATTGAAATTCTATGTGAGCAGATTACTTACAGCAACACTAGCTGGTATAAGAAATGACTTCTTCCGTTATCAGTGACTTAACACAAAGAATGCATTTCTTATTCAAATGACAGGTCCATTTTAGATGTTCTCTGTTAGTCAATAGTCTTCCTCAAGGTGACTTAGGGATCCAAGCTCTTTCTATATTGGAGTTGCCCCATCCCTTTCCTGTCCAACCAATGCATGAAGTGAAAGATGGTAGAGAAAGCCCAAGAACCTTTTAAGCTCCTTAGTCTGTAAATGACTCTTTCCTAATAGTTGGAATGTAGCAGCCACCTAGATGAAGTGCAGACTAGTCATGGGCACTAGGTGATCTTGCCACTATTCTTTCTTTTAGCTGCCAAATACCCATTTGCACCTTTGCCCCACACACAGAACCCTGGAGTCTTAGTACTATACAAAAATGGAAAGCCCAGGAGTTCAGAATAATAGCTGTTGACATCCTGATTTTATGGTTCATGCCATGGTAGGATAAGTTATGCAACTTTTTAAAGAAAGAAGTTATTTTCCTTCCGCATACTTAATATACTCAGTGATGCTAAAGGAAAGACTGGAAACCCATTAAAATAAATCAGCAATAACAAAAATCATCTCTTTCTCTTTGCAGAAGGGAAATCCAACCTATGCCAGTAACATCCAGTTTCACTTCCAGCAGAGCGGAGATCACAGAAGCTCTCATCTGCCCTCCAGCTTATTATAAGCGGCATTTTTAGTTGGCAGATTATAATCATCTACACATAAGAGGATGTGATGTTGTGATATGTCTACACAGTATGGAACGATGGAATCAACCTTGTTAACATATCCAGCTCCTTGGATACTTATCTTTTATTTCTCTCCTTTAATTATAATTTTAAAGTGTGTTTAACCATCATCTCTCCATTCCCCCAACCTCTGTCTCTGGTAACCACCAGTCAATGCTCCGCTTCTATCGATTGGATTATTTTAAATCTCACATACAAGTGAGAACATGTAGTATTTGTCTTTCTATACCTGGCTTACCTCAGACATCTTGATTCATCCTTGTCAGGTAATACCGCTTCTCTCATTTTTGTGTCCTTATTTTTGTCCATTATGTAAGTTGAGCCCCCACTTTTTCAGACTTTGCCATCAGGATCCACAGTGTTCACCAAGCAAACATAAAGTCATGTCACATACATTAGTTGACTCTTTTCTATGACAATGTCCTTTATGGAAGGGAACAGAAATGGGAATACTCCACAGATGAAAGTCTCCATTCTTTAAGCATAATTCTGAACATGTCCCAAATTGCTATAAGAAAATGATTCTAGAGATGTCCCATGGACTCAGCGGGCTGACTTGAAAGATTTCTGTAGAGTGGCTTTTATTAATTTCTTAGAAATAAAGAAGCTACATTCTTTTCTTCTAATCCACATTAGATAATTTTATACTCACTCAAGAACTGACTGTAAACAAATGTAATCAATTTAGTAGTAAATTTCCCAGGCTAAATATATTTATATCTTCTATTCAAAGTAGTCTCGGAGAGCCAGCATTTGTATGCAAACTATATTTCTTTTTACAGAACATATCCAGAGCCTATGAGAGTTTCTTTTGACTTTCTTATTTGTGAAGTTCTTTGTTACCACCCATTTCCAAAAACTTAATTCATTTTCCAAAGTATCCATTACCAATCATGACGATCAGAAAGTGATATCAAAAATATGAAGCCCAATGAATAGAGCCACAATACATGTGGGAGTGTGAGTCACTGTGATATAATGATTACATGTCTCTGAACTAAGCAGTCCTGGGAACTGCTGGATCTTATATTCATTTTTCTGAGGAAACTCTATACTGATTTCCATAATGAACATACTGCTTTTACATTCCCACCAATAGTCTTTGAGAGTCCCTCTTTCTTCATATCCTTTCCAGCATTTGTGATTTTGTCATTGTGGTAACAGCCATTCTAACTAAAAGGAAGTGCAATCTCTTTGTGGTATTGATTTGCATTTCCCTGATGATTGGTGAAGTAGAAGACATTTTTGTATGATTTTGGCTAAAAATACATCTTAGGGATTGTCCACTCAGGTCCTTGCCCATTCTTTAATCAATTTAGTTCTTTTGCTGTTGATTCAAAAAAATAATTAAGGGGACATATTTCACCGGGGACATATATTTAATTTGTGCTTGACAAAACACAGGTGGGGTTTTGGAAAAACAAGCACCCCTAGGTAGAAGTTTGGGGACAAATACATGTATTGCTTCTCATATGGTGGAAGGAATTTGAAAAATTGTGTAACATGGGCAGTTCATTTAAGAAGCAGAACCTTACACACATTTTATGTCCTTCCTGTGCCTCTGTCCAGCGTAGTCTCATCCTTTGCTGCTTCCGACTCTCACCTATCCCAGGCTCAGTGAATTTTTGCTCAGTCATTCATGCTCTTCAACTAGGGCTTATACTCCTCACTGGTGTCTTTATAATTTTTCTGGCCCTATGTATTAGGTGACACATATTTTGTATATTCTTGAATCTTCAGCTAAGGCATACTATATTCACCCCTGTGCAACTCCCTTGTTATGTAGTCTTATATTTATAAGACTTACCCAAGTCGATACATGTAGCTCTAGTTCACTCACTGTTCACTTTCCTGGGGTGATCCACTGTGCTAATATATTGCGATTGATTTATCTGTTCTCCTGCTGTTGGAGACTTGGTTTGTTTCTAATTTGTCACAATTACAACCACATCTGTTATGAATCAGCTACGACATTTCTCCTTGCTGTGCTGGCGATAGGACCTGTGGTCTCCTACGTGCTAGGCAAGCATTCTACCACTGAGCTACACCCCAGCCTCTGCAATGACCGTGTTTGCGCATGCTTCCTAATGCTATCTATAGAGATTACGAGTTTCACGTGCAGTCTGCTCATCCAGAGGGGGTCAAAAGCTAATGCGGTCCTTGAACCAGCAGTGTTTACAGAAACTGTAAACTTTTCAGAAACGCGTGTTGCAAGGCCCATCCCAGACTGAGTGAGTCAGAAATTGGAGTGAAGAGAGTGACCTGTAGTTTTAAAAGCTTTCTACTTTTCTTCTGGTACTGAGGACTGAACGTAGGACCTTTGCACTGAACTACATCTCCAGCCTGCTCTTTTACTTTTTATTTGATTGATTGATTGATTGATTGGTTGGAGATAGGGTCTTACTATGTCATTTAGTTGCCCAGACAGTACTTGAACATGAGATCTTTCTGCTCCATGATTGTCAGTATTTAGGTACATATACCCCTGTTAATAGCATCCTTGTTTTCCTGTCTTATGACCCAAATCAAAATCTCCAAAATGATTGTTCAACAGCCACAACGTGGAACGAATGCGAAAATTCCTACTGACTGTTTCAAAGCACTATATACACCTTCATAAAATAAACTAAGGTGTAAGAAAGAGATTTGAAGACCATAAAACATGACACAAATTAGTATTAATGAACAGGTAAATGTGTTTTAACACAAGGCTGTATTTACACAGCTTGTGTATCTCTAAAGACAACAGTCAGAGAACACAGAAACATAGAGGCATAGAGTCATAAAGAGATAAAATATTTCAAAAGCATCGAAGCATTAAATATATTTCTGAATGGGTTTCAGTATCATTACCCATATGGCACGGAATCATTTCCTTTTGTCTTTCAATGTGTGCTTGTGCTTACATTTTGGCTGTCTGGACTAGTTAAAATTCCAAGCTCTTGAAACAAACAAACCGAGAGTCATATGTCAGGATTTGTTGGGAAGGTATAGCAGCTTTCTGGAATATGATAGAACAATGAGGATCATGAGATGGGAAGTGTCCTCCCATCAGGCACCAAGGGTAGGATATCAGCCGTGGTAATAACAAAAGATCAACAAACCAGGCATAGTCCAGGGCCAAGGAACTTTGTGATTTCTTGCCACAGTTCTAGAAAGTACTTGATGCCCTAAGCCTTCCACTGAATCAGATGGTCCCAGTAGGTAAATGAACAAACACGGCTATAAACAGAACATTCATAGACAAATCCAAAAATCACCAAGATCCCTTGATTGGGATGGGTCTGGTCAAATGGCAGGGGAACTGTGAAGGGCAGCGAATGTTTCCATTCTTGTTGAGGATCTAGAGTGGTGAGAGAAACTGAGGATGAGATATACTGTCCTCTCCAGGAAAGTAGAGAGGGAGAAAGCAAGTCCAGAAATTCCATTAGCAAATCAAAGATGTGGGGATTCTTGGTCAAACAGAATCAGGGAGGCCACCTGATGTGTCCTTATAAAGGTCAAAGGTTCTCAGAGGGCCCTTCTGTGAATATAAGGAAAGGTGTAGTCGGCTTGGTGTCTGTCAGGTAAGGCTTGGGAACAAGTTCAGAAGCGTGAACGTATGTGGGATGTCACTGAGTGCAGATGTGAAGAAGAGAGGCAGACAGAAAATGAGATGGGAGTGAACCAAGAAAAAAGACAAAATAAGTCAGGTAATCGATCTCTTAGCTTCTGCTCCCTTTTCCAGAGGGACTGCTAATAGAGAATTCCATGCCCCTCTCATATGAGAGGAAAAGCCAGGACACAGGTAGGCACCATGGGAGGTAAGCAGTGCCCTAAGTGTTCCCAAGGTGGGGCATCAGAGTCAGAGCCAGCAGCATAGCTTAGACTACTACCATGAGTCATCTCACAAGGTGGCTGGGGAAAAAGTTGAAGTTAAACTAAGATGAAAGGAGAAGTAACAAGTTAAAAGCACCCAGGAGCCAAGAGTGAGACGTCAAGAAGATAAGTTGGAAATGCTCAGGATAAACTCAACACACCAGAGTCTGTGTCCTCCAGGTAAGAACTGAGCTCACTTAGTGGAGCCAGACAGGAGGGTTGGCAGCCCGGAGTCAGAGGCGATCAAAACGGAAGGAAGAAATGGGCTTTGTGATAAAAATCCTGGGCTGAGTGAAAGGAAGAAAATAAAGAGTCCTTCTAAGTCTTTCTGCCCTCTAGGCGGGCTTTGGCTCTCAAGTAATCCAGACAGATATTGGGCCTAGAAAATTGGATACTGCTGAGAAATTTGACAAGACTAGAAATGCCAGCCCTTCTTTCACCGAGTCTTGAATAAACAAAGGTCTAACTCACAAAGCAGGCTTTCATTCATTTGCAAGTCTAATTTATGCAAAACCATCAATAGCCAGAGGTAGATTTTATTACCCAACCTTCATGCACTTTCTACTGTGAGGACACCAGGATCTGTGGACTGCTCTGTGTTTGTTGAACTGAATTGAACCTACACTGGAAACCAAGTGTGTATTGAGAGCTCTGAACACTAGGTCATTTGCTGAACCCCCAGGAGAACAAAGGTAGGTTAGACCTAGTTCCTTTGCCCGGAAGAGCCGAGCATTGACCGGGAGGGACAAGTGTACCATAGGTCACTCCTGACTCATTCAGTTGGTCGTGTAAACATTTAAGTCAAGGTTATGGTCATCTCCCTTCCTCCCCCACCCACACATAAAAATACCCATAAAAACTTCATCCAAATGTCATACAGACATTTAAAAGCCTGGAAATTGCAAAAGGAAAATTTATTACCACCTTGGAGCTTTAGTATGAGTGTATTTGTTTAAGAACAAAACTGATCATTAAGTTGGGTACACTGTAGACCAGATTTAATGAACTACTAAATAAACACTTAAACAATTGCAGTTTTATCCAGAGATTTGGACTGGCTGCTTTTTACTATTTTTCTCTAATCTTTTTCATTATTCAGACTTAGACTGTCACTATGGGTACAGAAATATGAACACATTTTGTTCCCTGATTTAAAAAAATAGATTCAGTTTATCAGTTCACAACATTCTCTTTAGAGTAGTTCTATAAAAGTTTGCTTAAATTAATCAACTTTGGTTCTTTTTTTTTTTTTCTTCTATTAAGTTAAATGAGGCTGAAAACTTATACCAATGTATTTCCCTTAGACACTACCTGAGTATCTTGCAGCCAAGACAAGAAATTAGTAAGAACCAGACTCACTGTGTGCCTCAGACTAGTAAGCAAGGAGTAATCTCATGATTTTTGCTATAATTGGACTTCAATAAGTACATTTGAAAGAATACAGCCGAGCCACACTTCTGTACTTCCAAAGCCTAAATTTTCCTCCCACTGATTCGGAACAATGGGTCTTCTGAGGTGGGAACTGAAAAATGACAAATGTTTCCACTTTTCTAAAATTTGCTACAATAAAAGACACATTGCCATAAAATTCCCCCTCAGAATACTGTTCTACACTTCTGTCACAAGCATTCCACCATTCTTATCACTTTCTGAAGCAGTTCTGGAAGTCCTCTTTCATCAGCATCTTTATTTGAGAGTTGAGCCATTCATGGCGGCCTCTGTATTCAGAATCAATTCAGAAAGTTTACCTTTCAGGGTCATTTTGGACTTTGGGGAAGAGCCAGAAGTCATCCAGTGGCAGACCTGTGAGTAAGGTGAATAAGGACACACTGTCATGATTTTATGAGCCTGCCTGTCTATGGGATGGCACGCAGCAGCAGCCTTCACCACATTTATCAAGCCTCACGAAGCAGGACTTCTAGATCTCCTTCCAAAAGTAATAAGAATGATGAAGTCAGCATGGTAAAAGTGTGAGGGAGTATTCTGAGGAGTATTAATGGCATTGTGTCTTTTACAGTGATAAATTATTTTTTAAAAAATTGAAACATTCATCACATTTTTTATCATCCTTGTACGAGGACCAATTCTGCCCTGAACAAACATGGCTGTGTTCTAGGAAGAATGAATAGGGGCAAGGATGTGTATTTGTTTTCTGGGGCTGCTTAACAAGTCCCCACAAAGCTCATCACTAAAAAGAGCAGAAATTGATACTTTCACACTTGGGAGAAGTTGAGATAGTATCACTGAGCCCAAACCAGGTTCTTTGCTACCTCTGGGTGCTCTACCAGAGGACCTTGCTCCACCTCTTCCAGTGTCTTTGGCTTTTTGCGTGTCTTTTTTGCGTTTTAAGCCCTCACTCCCTGACTTACCTCTGCTTCATGCCAATCTGCCTCCTTCTCTGCCACATCTTTTCCTCCGTATGTGCTGAATCTCCCTCTGTCTCTGCCTTATGAGGACACTTACATGTGCACTGAGGACGCACTGAGGGGCTGTGGATATATATCACTAGTAGAGGCCTAGTTTAGTACGTGGAGGGCCCTGAATTCAACCATTAGCATTGTAGGAAAAATGAAAAACAGAAGAGAGTTTATTGAGATAGGCTAGCATCATGTTACCTTCTAAACACCTTTAATGTAATCACATCTGCAAAGACTCAATTTCCACACAAAGCAAGAGTTTCCAATGGTGACAATCTGACATCTATAGGAATGCATATTTGACCTGCCTCTGTAGTTTCCCCCATGAGATTAAATTTCACCAAAACTTAGAACCTTGCTTGTCTTCTTCTCTTTCCTTCTCCTGCTTCTCCTGGAAACACAACCTCACTCCATTACTTTCTTGTCTTTGGTTCAACTTTTGAGTAACCTCACCTAAAAGAGTGTCCCAGAAGAGGAGGACAATAGATTTGTTTTGCGTTTTTAAGCCAGCAAATTTATAATTTGTTATAGCAACAGTTTGAAGCTAATACAGCTGGAACATTATTTACTCAGTAGAGTTTATTCTTCCCTTTTTGTCTGAGAGAAAGTCTCAAGAGAATGAAAACTCTCAGGTAGTTTTCCATCTGGTGAGTCTAGGCAGAGCACCCGCAGCCCAAGGATAATCAGCTAAAGGAGGCTGCAGGTATGAGCAGTTAGGAGGGAAGCTTGCAAAATCTGGGGAAACCCATAGCCATGACAGAATCCTCCTTTAAATTGCAGATGTTTAGTATTTTATCCCAGCAATAAGAAAGCTGACTAACACAAGGTATGCACAGGGCAGCAATACCACTGGCTCAAGGAGCATTGGATTTGGTGTTGGAGGCTCAAGTCTATTTGATTTCCCAACTGTAAGAGGCTTACTAGTCCAGGTCTGAGCATCACGTATTTCTCAGCACCAGAACACTTTGTATTGTCCGTGCTTTGTGACACAGCACTTGTCTTACTAGAGTCTGTACCTAGCTGGGCTCCTCTCATACCTCCAGATTGTCTTGTTTTGAGAGCAGAAATTAGGCTGTAACAGCAACTTTAACAAAATGATGAACTGGGTGGCTTAAATGACAGAAATATATTTCTCACAGTTCTTCAGGCTAAAATCCAAGACTGAGGTGTTCCTTCTATGGACCATATGTTGGTTCCTTCTATGGACCATGAGGAAGAGCAGGTGTGTGTAAATCTTCAGTGTCCCTTGTCTTGTGCATCTTTGGCTTCATCTATATCCAAATACCCACAGCTTCATAAGGACTCAGTTATACTGTAGCGAGAGCCCACCCTATCATCCTATGACTTCACCTTAACTAACTATATTTTCAAACAGCTGATTCTCAAGAAAGTTCACATTCTGAGGTTTTGGGGACTAGGATTTCAACTTATAAGATTTGAAGAGATGGCATTGAACCTAGACCAGTGACTAGGGTATACTACCCTACTTACAGATTTCTCTGATACTCTTTCTCTCAAATATGTCAGTTCTCACTTGATGGACACTCAGCCTATCTCCTGTTTGAGGGCTCCCTGTCATTTGGTGCTGTGTACACAGAGACTGTTTTCCTTGGTTTGCACCTGAGTTTGGCCTTGTGGTCTGAACACTTTGTTCTGATTACTGACCCAGAAGTACTTCCTGCACTTCACAGCTATCAAGCTAGTACAGTGTAGGCATCCTGTAAGCAGTCATTGAATGAATTAACTGATTAATCATTATCTAACAGCTGTACTTCCAGATAATGACCTGGCCAGGTTACCACAGGGATGTTCATTTAAGCCCCACTCAGCCACATCATTTGATCCAGCAGTGAAATTCTGGATAAGTGACTAAGAATCTATCATTCTATCACTCCTGCCCCACAAATCCAGGTTACACAACGCAGTGAAGGAAGAAAAGCACACAGATTTCTGATAAGTCAGTAAAGAAGATAAGATCACTTCCAGTCTCCAGTTGTTATCAACTAGACAAAAAAGATAGCCTATCTCCTTGTGGCTTCAAATCCACATGGAGAAGGCAGATGTGTACAATCTGAAGCAGAAAGGATCTGATATGGGTATAGAATTACAGAAAGTTTACCTCCACTGTTGCCTAACATACATGCCCATCTCATCCCCAATCCTGTCTTCCTTTCTTCTTAGAAGCCACACTCCTCATGTTTATCCTTCACTTACATCTGTTTCTACCAATCCCCTACCCTTCTAAACCTGTCTTCTGCATTTAGCTTCCACTCCACATTTAGCAATTACTGTATTTATAGCTGCTGTTAATGTTAATCTCAGAAAGACTCTGGGTGGAACCTTCCTCCCAAGAACTTCCAAATCCTCATTTTAAAACTTGTTTCCACATAACTAAAATATCCACAGGCCCATTCTTCTGTCTGTGGTGTCTATAGGATTTGCCATGACTTTTCTCTGCATATGCTGAATCTCCCTCTGAATATTCCCAAGATTATTTTGATCTGTGTCACCCTAGATCAGCCGCACCTAGGAGAGGATTTGAAAAATACTCATGTCCTTCTACAACTAACCTGTTCAATCCAACCATGAGTGGTTCTCTGCAAAGAGAGTAAAATAGCAAAACCCATTTGAGAGATATTTCAACATCATCTTCATAGGAGTGGGAGGTATAATATGTAAATATAGGGTAAACCATTTTAGGGTACTTAGGAAGTAGTAGTAGTAAAGAAGGCTTGAATGTTCAACATGGAACTACTTCTCTTTTTCAGAGTTCTTCAAAACCTAAATGGTAAGTCCCTTGCTGTTAATAGGAGTGTTAGATGTGGAAATGGATTACTGTAGCCCAATGAAGTAAATGGCAAAACCAGAATAGTTCAGTAGAGTACAGGGAAGAGGTACTACCCATATCCTTAGGAAGTCAGGAGGCAGAAAACAGAAGATGCCAGTCTGGGAAGTGTTACCAAATCAGTCATTTTAAAAAATAGATATTCTGTCCCTGCCCTGCTCTGCTCTGTCCTGCTGTTTGTTTACTTATTTGTTTGTTTGTTTGCAACATGACTTTTCACTTCTTTGATTGCCAATTTTGTGTTAACATGGCTATCATTTTTGTGCCCAGGATTTGGTTGACCAGTTTAGACATTGCCCTGAAGGGTTTATTTTAGAAACAATTCACATGTAGATCAGTGAAGTAGATTGCCTTCCGTAATGTGGGTGGACCTCATGCAGTCCAGCTCACTGAAGACCTTAAGAGCACAGCAACAAATCCTGAAGTAGCAGGACTTCGAATTCAACACTGTCACATAGGAAGCCCTGCCTGAGGATCCTATCTGCTGTCCCGTGGAATTTATACTCAACAGAGCAACATAAACTCTTACCCAGGTCTCTGGCCTGCTGACCTGCCCAGTAGAATCTGAACCTGAACACTCCACAATCCCATGAACTAGTTCCATAAAATTATTCATAAGATTATCAGTAGATGTAGGGATCAATGGAAATACGGATGCATAGATTCACGGATAGACGGAGGGGTGGATGGATGGATGGCTGGACTGATGATTTCTTATTGCTTCTGGTCCTCTAGGGGTCCCTGAGTAGTGTACCTCCTAAATTGCACTTCTGTAGAATGAGTGAAGTTTGACAGAGCTAACTGAGACCAACATCACCAGCCACTCCACGAAGCATAAGCAGGAAGCAAGGAAAGAACACACAACATTTAGTTTTGTCTGGGTGGCTGCACTATCACAAGAGGGGCTACATCTTGGTTGGCTTAAATATTCTCCTGGAGGGGCCGGGGAGTTAGCTCAGTGGTTCCGGCGCCTGTCTTGCAAGCGCAAGGGCCCGGGTTCGATTCCCCGGTAACAACATAACAATACTGGGCGTGGAGACCCACACCCAGCAGCAACCAGTACCACATACCACAGTGCCGGGCGTGGTGGCTCACGCCTGTAATCCCAGCACTCGGGAGGCAGAGGCAGGAGGATTGTGATGTGAGTTTGAGGCTGAGCTCAGGGCCAGCCTGAATCACAAAGCGAGACCCTGTCTCAAAAAATCAAAAAAAAAAAATATTCTCCTGGAAAAATCTAGAACTCCCCTGAGGCTTGTCCCTGGAGTGGAAATAGAAGGACACAGAGGTAGGCAGCGGAGCCTAGCACTAAGGGGAAAGCGATCAGAAGAAGATGCCTTGGGGTTTTCATTTTCTTTGACTAAAAAAGTCACCTGAACCTAGAACTCTATTAGGTAAGAACACTCAGGAACAAGGGAGAGAATAATGAATATAAGAGAGAGAAGTTACCCAGAGTTTACATGAAGGGAAAAAAAATCCATGTCTAAGAGAGTGGCTATCTATCTCTTTGAATTTTCATGTATTCTCCCTGGTATCCTCTGCCCACAAAATGGAATCTGAAACATAAATCCAGAAGTGGTGGGGGTCCTCATGTTTCTCTTCCTGTGCCTCATGATGCACTCCCAAATGTGTGCTTGCTTGATTAGAACCAACCTCACCACTGACGTTCCTGGATTCCAGGACTTGGTTTCATAACAAAGACCGAGGGGGAAAAAAAATTCCCCAAAACCTCAGAAAGAACCCCCAGCATACTTGGGAACCAGCTAAAAACTTCCAAGAAATACTGTAAGATAAAACAAGGTCAAGAGCTGTTCTTCAGAGGAACTAGAAGATGGAATAAGATCAGAGCATGCTGAGAATGTAGGAAAGACTGCGTCCGCCACCTTTTGAAGAAAGTCTCCCATTTAGGTACAAGTGGAATGTAAGATAGACACATCTTCATGAACAAAATGGCTTCGAGTATGGAGTGGTAGACCAGACCCCCGAGAGGGGAGCCGCCTACTAGACCATGGAGAATGAGTCAGGAAGACTTGTAAAATAAATACAGAAGCAAGTGAAGGCGGACCTTATTTAGCTCCTTATGAAGTTATAAAAGTGCATAACACCTCTGCATACAGATCCATGTTGAACATTCTTCCTGACCCTCTCTTCATACCCAATTCTGGTCACTCCTCTAAGACAACCTTGCTCACTGCCCCCAGGCTCCATACTCTTAGTGATGCTTAGCTTCAAGCTCAGCTGCTTTTAATATAAATTCTGCTTAATTGGCCACAATATGGCTTGGAAATGCCTCTCCTGGCTTGACTTGTCCCCAAGGTCAAGCTCCCCTCTCTCTACCCAAGTGTGAGGTGCAGGCCTCTGGGACACAGCCAGTCCCAGCTGTAGCCCAACTTCTCCACTCCACATTTCTTCCCAAGTCCCTGACCTCAACAGTTGTCATTGCAGCTCACATTTTAAATGCTTATAATTTGTAGTTGTTAATAGAGATGCAAATCCAGATTATAAAAAGCATTTGTAAAAATAGAATGTCTTTGGCTATAGAATAGCACACACACACACACACACACACACACACTAATTTGTGAAATGCCTGTTTGCAAAATAAAGCTGCATTTTGCAAGCTGTGAATTATACTGTCCTCAGAAAGTGGAACCACTTTTCTGTGACAGGGGACAGGGTCAGTAAATCAGACTGCTACAAGCCTGTTGAGGAACTGTGGTCTTGCCGGGTGAATTAAATGGTCATTTCCACCTGTCACTAATTTCCCTTTCTGGGTGAGCAACAGCTCTATTAACCAGGAAAGACCTTGATGGCCACAGCTTTTCTGTCTTCAAATTCAGGTGCACGTAGGGTACCTTGCAGAGCGTGACAGGGTGGCTGCTGCCTGAGAGGGTCACTCAATCTGATTATAGTGCTGCTCGGTCCAAAGTGTCTAGCTCCATTTTTTTTATTATTATTATTTTTTCCCTCTCCCTAAAGAGCAGTGTGATTACTTTATGCCAAACCACTCAAGGATAATTCACACTGTCAGGCAACCCTTGTGTTTGCCCATTATCCGACAGTTTTGGGCTCACTTCATATTCCAGAGTGGCGTGATATAATGTAACACGATTTGAAATACTGTAAAGCAATAACCAAAGTAACACAGTTTGACATCTTGAATCTCAGAGGAGGCACACACATTGGCTACACAGGATTTCTACTTCCCAGTACCTGCTACTTGATATTATTTGACTTCTTAAAGCACTATCAGATTTTAAATGTAATTAGGAAAGGGAGGTGTTGAAAAAGAAAGTTTCTTTTGCTTGGAAAAAGCAGTTGGTGACATAGGAAACCTCAAATTGTGATCCCCAGAGGGATACTCTAGTCCCTGCATATGACGTGCTGTAGACTCATCTCCTATTACATGGTAATACGTTGCTGCTCTGTTATGAAGACTTCAAGGTTCATTGTATATCAGACCCATTCCACCAAAGCACAGCTAATTACTGTGCACCTACTATGTGTAAGGCTTTGAAGGAAACAGTTGATGTGCAAACTGGACATCAAAAAGCTTACAACAGGACCTGCCTATCCGATGCAAGTATGTTTGGATTAAAGCATGAAGAATAAGGGAGAGCTTCAAGTCTGGCTAGGTCAAGTGAATCTGTGTGCCTGTCTCCTGAGCCTAAAGGTCCATCTCCCTGCAGATTCAGAGACCCTTAGGGGCTTGAGCACACTCGCTCCCACACGTTGAACCTTGTCAGTGGCCATCTTGATAGCCCCACCCCTCTTGTCTCTCACCCATTGCCTCACCTTCCCCCATGACTAATGCCATATAGACCACCCACTCACAAAGTTCTCTTATTGAGAAAAACCCTAGGTCAAACCTACAGACACTCCCTTTCTCCTAGCCTTCACCCCACCCTGTGACCTTTTGCTATATATGTGACACTTAAGCCTGAATAAATCGGAAGTTCCAGAAACATTCCTCAGGGTCTGTGCTTGACTCTGCACCTCATACTCTCCGACTGGGAAAACCTCACATAGACAACAACCAACAGAAGAAAATTCTGGAGCAAGTACCAGTTTTTTATGTGCAGTTGATTTATTTGTTTTTTGTATGAGTGGACAGAAAGTGTGGGGGCTAACCAAAGAGTAACCATTTTATCCTCAGCATCACAAAAATCTGAAAAGACAAGAAAATCTGCAATCTGAGGCCCAAGTTTGGGGCAGAACCTACTTTAAGGGAAAGAATAAACTCTCTTTTTTTAATTGAAATCTTTATCGGTACATTATATATACACACCATGATTGCACTCCATAATGGGGATTTGTACCAGTATAAGACTCTTGAAAGCAAAAAGACTGCCCATTACCCTTTCTTCTCAATCTCATCTTTTGTCTCGGTGCAAACACAAATACAACAACTATTAGTTGCTGAATTTGTCTTCTTACTTCCTACCTTCCTGTCTGCCACCACGTCCAACTCCTCATCTCACCATTCACTCTCACAGCCCTGTGCTTGGCCTCTGAGCTACATCTGACATACGGACAACTGTGTCTTTTGTTATATAATCCTTCTCCACAGGCTGTCTCTTGCTTTCCCTTCCACTTCTCAGATTGCTTGTACTTGGCTTCCTTCGTGACTTCATTTCATTCCTGAATTCTGTGCTGAGTTCTCTTCTGTCATTCAGTGTACAAGGGCATATATGTCTGGGTTTCCTTCATCTCCAGCCACCACATTTGGATTTGTGATTCTCCAATCACTTCCTCTCATATCTGATGCCCAGTCTTCAGATTTGGAGTTCTGGTATACTCACTGGATGTCACAAGCTATCAGGTATACTCTGTCCTCCTAATTGACATAAATGATGGAGACCTTCCATATTGATTACAGCTGTCCACTGTTTCAAGTCTCCTAATGCATCAGGTAGGCACTTTTTTTTTTTTTTTGAGCAGTTTGTATAACTGATCTCTGCCCTGTGCTTGGCTTTTCTACTTTGAGTTTCCTCTTCTGAAATCTCCTCCCGCAAAATGTTTCCATAGTGTTCTCCAGTATCACCTCTGCTCAAAGGACCTAGCTAGACCTCAATGATTCTGCCATCTCCTTGCTTATCAAACTCAGCTTGTATGTGGTCTGTCTTCCGAGATTCATGAGCTGAAAGCTTGGTCCCTAGGGTAGCAACACTGAGAGGTGGTGAGACTTTAAGGAGTGAGGCTGGTGGAAAGTGATTAGGTCTTCAGGAGGGATTGATATTTTTCTGACAAAACTGCTTCCTCATTGTCACAGGAAGTCCCATGAGACTGGATTGTTCTAAGAACACCTGGCAATGCCCTTGAATTGTCTTGCTTTTCTGCTTGCACACGTGGCCCTGCACGCAGCTAATTCCTTTCTGTTTCTCTGTATACTGTAATGTTGCCGAGATGCACCCCTGGGGTGCCACTGCTATGCTGTTTTGACATCCTAATCACCAGAAGTGTGAACCAAATAAACTTCTTTAGTTAATAAGATATCCAGCCTTTAGTATTTTGTTACAAAATAGACTAAGATTGAAGGGGAAAACTGAATTGGTAAAACCTTTTCCTAATGTAAAGCTCTTGAAAGTGGACCCTCCTTCCCTTGTTTAACTTTGTAAACTTTGTTATAGTCATTGCAGAGATACCTGCAGCTTTGTTACAGTTTATACTTGGAGCTTCAGCATACTTGGCTCACTCCAGCTTAGAAGTTCTTTTGTTGTCAAAAAGGATTGTTATACTTGCTTCTGTGCTATAGGTGGAAATCTGTGCACTGTTGTAACCAATACAGCTTGTAGTCTGTACTCTGTGCTAGCCAATGAGACATATAAGCTTATAACCAAAAGAATTGCTCAGCCTAACTGATGAGATGATTCTAAGTGTAACTCTGCCCCTTAACTTCAAAAATATTCTGTAATAGAGCATAAAAGCCAAGGCACCAGCTTCTATGTGGAGAAGTCCCAGGCTGATCTTCTCGCATTAGAATAAAGCTGCACACTAAGTCTCTGAAACTCTTCAGTGTGTCTTCCATTCTCTAGACTCCCTGCTCTGACCTCGAAGCTGCAACACTTGAGCTGCATATGATAGCAGGTATTCTGCCACTTCAAGATATTCTGTGATTGCTTTATGCTTCTACTTTGGGCTCTGTCTCCATCCCTAGACTGTAAAGTGCATGAGGGCAAGTGCTTTGTCTCATAGATTTATTTATCCCCACTAGGAAATAGAAAATGCTCCATAACTATGGCTCATTCACATTCAAGTACCTATGGAAAAGCCAGAGGTCATTCAAATAACATCCAAATCTAGTCTTGATTTTCTGCTGGTCCTTCTCTATCTTCACCACAGTACATGAGTAAGGATAGTTACCTATGGCACGGGCAACAGATCTGGGTGTCATTCTTGATTAGCCCTTCTCTCTCTTTCCCACAGATACCCAATTCATCGTGAAGTCCTGTGAGTACCACCTTAAAAATAGATCCACAGTCTTCCTCCGGTGCTACCATATGCCACTACTTTTATTAGCCACTAGGATTTCTACAAGTCTTCTAACTAGTGTTTCCAGTCACACCTTTCCTTTGCAAAGAATCCAAAATTTTGTTTTAGAATCTAAATGTAGGCTTCAGTAGTTTTCTCTGCATCTCTTTCTCACTTTCAACATCCTATAAGTCCCAACATGTTCTGTCCTTCATCTTCTGTCCTGACATCGTCCTATCTCTACATCAGCTGTTCACCTCCTCCCTGATTTTTCTCACTTCTGGGGTGTGTGAGATCTTTTCCTGTGCTGTTATTCTGCCAGGAAGTCTCTGCTCTTCCTCTCATGTTGGCTAGCCCCTCCCTCTCTGGTCTTCAGGCGAGCCTTAAGTATCACCTTCCCAGAGAGGCTCTCAGTAAACAAATAGGCAAGTTCCCCCACCACCACAAATATCCAACTTTCTTGTTCTCCACATGACTCTCCATTGCACTGAAAGATAAGCTTCCAGTCACACCTTCTATATCTATAATGTGCTCCTGGCTTAATATATAGGATGTGTTCAAATTTTTGTAAACCACTAGAAGGAAAGGAAGGCTGAGAAGAAAATAAGAAAGAAGAGGGAAGAGGAAGAGAAAGGAAGAGAGAAGACAGTGAGGGGAGCAAGAAAGAAACTTTATGCCAATTATAAGACCGTTAATGTTTACAAGAGGTGCAGCTAAAATGTGTCTACATAGAGGACTTATGAAGTAGGCTATACGTACTAGGTCTTTACATGCATCACATAAAACAGATATAACCATTTCTTGGTTCCCACGGAATATTGGTTCCCAGTCCCTGTGGGTCCCAAAATCCAAGAATGCTCATATTTCTGATATAAAATGGCATAATACTGGGTTGGGGATTTAGCTCATTGACACCACACCTGCTTTGCAAGGACAAAGTCCTAAGTTCCGTCCCCATGACTGAAAAAAAAATGGTGCAATGCCTGCATATAACTTGTCCACATCCTCCTATACACCTTGTGAACCCCAGATTATTTATAACTAAGACAATGTAAATAGTTGTTATATCGTATTTTACAGGAAAAAGTCTCTGTGTCCACCACAAATATAATTCTTTTCTAAATAATTTTGATCTGTAATTAATTAAATTCAAAGTGTAGCTATAATATTATTGTTCCTATAGTTGTCAAGTTAAAAAAATGAAACTTAATTACATGGAATTATATTTTACCCAGGTAACTTACTAAGTAAATAGGAGAGGTAGGCATTTACCCTGGTAAGCCTGACTCCAGAGCACATTTTTATTTAAAAGACTATTTAGTATACCGTCAAAAGACAGAATTCCCATTTGATTTATTTTTAACGTTCCATATCTAGGCTAGAGTAGACAATCAATAAATGTTTGGTGATTGAAGGAGAGTGGATAGAAAATCATCAGGCTTCTCAAGGCTCACAAGGGAATCCAGGAGACTCCTCGACAATTTGGCTGAAGTAACTATTCAGTCAACATTGAATCAAATGTGAATTGAATTGAGTTACCCCAAAGTAATAGAGCTAGAGATGTCTCCCAAAGTGAAGACAGAAAACTCCCTTCTATATGACTTTGCAACTTATCACTGTCAGAAAGGTTGAGCAGGGAGAGAAGAGGCTGAGCTGGCATACATGCAAGAGTCTGGAAAATAATCAATTGAATTCAAACTGCCATACATCATGGATGTTTAGAGCCAGAAAGGACCTGGGAGATCATCTGCTTCTCTTCCTGTATTTCACAGAGGAGAAAATAAGTCCAGCGGGGGGAATAGCTTTTCCAAAGCCACCCAAGTCAGTGAAACACAAGGACTAGGTATACTGGCGACTGCTCCTTTCTGTTGCATAAACTAGCCCACTTTTTGTGTAAGGCAACTCTTTGTTGCCAAAATCTCTAGCTATATTTTTCTCTTTCTAAATAATCGTTAGATAAATATCCAACATCTTTTATTGTTTTTTATAGCTATTTAGAACTTGCACTTGATTTTAAACTGATGCATCTTCTGTTATCCTTTAAAGGATTGCCTGTTTAAGTATTTTGTTTTAGTTTTTGTGAATTTATAAGACAATTATGATGGCTTAGATATCAAATGTCTAGTAAAAAGTCTTATGCATTTAGAAGGTGACTGCATCTTGAGAGCACCATACCCATTAGTGGTTTCATTCATTGATGAGCTCAGTAGCTAATTGTGCAGTCAGGAGGTGGGACCTCGTTAGAGATAACTCAGCGGCATTACCCAGAAGGACATCTTCTTGCCCTCACCTCCTCCTCCTCTCTGTTTCCTGCACAGTGAACAGCTTTCTTACACCATGCCAGTATATCATTCTGCTTCTGTCTTGGACCCACCTGGCCACAAACCGAACCTATTGAAACTATGAGTCAATATAAACCCCACCTTTAAGTTTCAGGTGTTGGGTATTTTGTCCCAGGGATAGGAAAGTTACAAAAATAGAAAATTAGTAGTGAGAATGAGGTCATTGTCTACAGCCATACCATGCCCGATCTTGTCTGATCTCAGAAGCTAAGCAGTGTTGGGCCTGGTTAGTACTTGGTTGGGGGAATGGGGTCACTGCTTTGACTTCCAGGACCATGTGGTTTAGAAGCCTTGGGAACTTATTTTCAGGATATATTTGGAAAGCTTTGGAGATGCAGGCTAGCGAAGCCCTAGAATGCTATAGACAGTTTGATGGATGTTTCTGATTGTTCAGAAGACCAATATGCTGACAGGAATATGAATTGTAAACCCCTGAGCCAAGAGTTTTAGTTGGGAACAATGAGGCCATTGGCAGTCAGGCAAGAGGCCATGTATGTTCTGTGCAAGGAGAAGATTCGGCTCTCATTTTGCTCATGTCCTGAGACATGTAGAAGACTAACTATAGGTGGTGAACTAATAGACCCAGAAGAGGAAATCTCAAGGAGGTCCAACATTCAGGCTATGATATCCATAGTGCTATCTATTCTTAATCCATATCTAAAATGAGAATCATGAACAAAAAATTAAATCAAAAGATATAAATCATTTGCAGTTTTGCTAGAATGGAAGGACTTGCAAAGTGGGGACAAAGGAAAACAAGATTGCAGAAAAAAAAAATCCAAATACCTAACAGGATGAGAGGGAAGGTGGCTTGAATGCATCTCAGGAACTGACCAGACATCAGTGCTATAAAAAAGTAAACAACTTTTGAAATTCCTTGCTTTGAGAAGAAAGTCCCAAATTGCCTTACTCTATCAAGATCATAGGGGTAAGTTTTTTCCCAAGTTCTGTCATCCAGATGCTTAGAAGTTATTTCACCCATGGTCCAAGAGGACAAAGTTATTGCTCCAGTTAGTGGCAGACCTTGTCATCATCCATATGACACTGGTTTTACAGGAAAGCAGATGCAAGAGCTGCAGCATCAGGGAGACTTCTTCCCTGATTTCACAAGAAAGATTAGAAGGCTAGTTAATATGTCCCTGAGAGAGAAATGTGTAAGGTTGTAAGAGTGGAGCCAAAGGTAGATAAAGACCCCAGAAATTTAGATACACCAGTAATACAGAAAATTTGCTAAATAAAGCTGCAGGCAATAAATGGAGCCAACTCAAGAGAGAATCTAGATGGGCAGCAAAGAGTAGGGCTATCAGGGCAGAGCTGACCCATGTCCTTTGGAGCTTGTGTCTCACCGTAACCTGCTGCAGGTGTAAGGCATGAAGTTACAACATTTAATATTCACCCTACTGGCTTTTGGTTGTACTTAAGTCTGAATTATTTTGGTGCCATCTCTTTATTTTGGAATGGGACTATTTACCCAGTGTCATTATATGTTAGAAGGACATAACTTTCTTTCTTATTTTTACAGGGTCCCCTAGCTATAAGTTTGGTTTGTGTCTCAGAGGAGACTTTGAACTTGGAATTGCCATACATTTTGCACAATGAGACAGACATGGACCATTTGGAGGTAGGGTTAGAATGTTGTTTTGATTAAAAATATCCCCCCCCAAGTTTCATGTTTTTGGAAAGTAATTGGGTCATGTGGATTCATCCACTGGTGAGTTAATTGGCTGAATATGCTATTAAGAGGTGGGTCCTGGCAGGAGTGATCATTGGGGGTGAGATCAGGAAGGGAATGTGTATCAGCTTGCATTTGTAAAGTCCACAAGTAGAACAGACATCGGGTGAAGTTTTCTCTGACAGTATATTGGTATATCTATGATTCAAGTTCACTTTCTTTGCAAGTGGGGTTATGTCTTATTTGCTTCTTTGTTTTTTTGTGTGTGAACTGCAGTGGAAAACATACTAGCTGATACGGTACTTTAGCACCATTCTTCCACAATTACTTCTGGGTCTGAACCAACACCCTTATTATTCTTTATATTATATAAATATATAATAATATATTTAATAATTAATTAAATTATTTAATTAAATAATTAAAATATATTTAATAATATATAATAATATATTCTTTATATTATATTATACATAGGAGAATAATTATATATTTTTTTATTTCAGGGATCAAATTTAATTTCTCCTTCTATCAACTACCCAAATGGTTCCATTCACATTTAGATCCTATATACCTAGAACATCTAATCTACTTTACCAAAAGTTTTTTGTGCTTTTTCCATCAGTACTGGAGAATCAAACTCAGACCTTGCCCTTACCAGGCACGTATGGCCTGTTCTAGATACGGCCCCATTAGTAACAATAATCTATTACAGAAAATCTAAGATCCAGTGTTGTGCTGTAACAATGGGCACCAGAGTGATTTTTTTTAAACTTATATAGACAAAGGTTAGTCTACATTTTAAAAAATGGTTTTTTATGATACCTCAAAAGTAAGCATTTAGCAAACACCATATAATGTGTTAGTCAGCTTCCCATTGCTGTAATAAAAAAAAAAAAAAACCTGACATAATCATTTTTAAAAGAAAGTTTATTTTGGTCAGCACTTTGGAAGTTTGAGTCTGAGCTAAGTGGTCCCATTGCTTTTGGGCATGTATGACAGGCATGCATGGCAGAGGATGTCCAGTTACTTGCTGGCTGGGAAGTGATAGAAGGTCAAACTGGGCTACTTAATGATCTCAGTGCCAACCTGAGCGAATCCCATAGTGAGACCTTGCCCTCAAAACAATACATAATATATACATATATTTAAGCAATAAAATACATTTAAAGAATAAGGGTGGGAGCGGGTCAGGAAAGAGAAGAACAAATAGAGGCAAGATTTAGTTGTCATAAAAAAGCAAGAAATTCTTAATCATGACCACTTCCCATGAAGTAAATTTTAATGTTTGTGTTTGTCAATAGGCATGTTTTTATGGAACAATGATCTGAATTTTTCATCAAAAATTAAATGAAGTCTGGGAAAAACATTCAGAGAGAAAGATATGGAAAATTAGTTCTGAGAAATGTAACTCACAAGAAAATGTGAGTCACAGTCAGTCTTTACAAAACCTATAGCAATGATAGGCATAAGGGGAGACCTTGGCCTTATGAAAAGGAATTGAAAGATATCCAGGAGATGAAAAAGTACAAAAAGCATGCCCAAACAACTATTTTTAGAAATTTGCCCATAACAAAGAGAAAGAAACTGGACAGTAACTAGAAGTGAATGTTGTTGTCTCCGGGGTGATTTTTCAGAATACAAGAAAGTCGATCTTCTTTATGACTTGAAGGGAAAAGATCAGAGAAGTAAGTAGTGGAAAAATAAGTGGGATGGGTTCTGTGGACCCAGAGCTCCCGGCAAACCTTTCTCAGCCTAAAGTGACTGGTATCTGGGCCCCACATTTGGTGGACAACATCCGTGAATGCTCATCAGCATTTTTCTCATGTTCAAAGAGAAGGCAAGAAGTATCTTCCCCACGTAATAGTTACTTTCCTTCCTCTCCCACAGGGAAATCATAGTTACATAAAGACCCCAGAATCTGTTTGCCCTGTTCTCACCCCTGCCCCACTAGCAACAAAACAAAGATCCAGTGTTGTGCTGTGACAATAAGCACCAGTGTGGGATTATTTTTGTTATATACACAAAGGTTGGTCTACATTTAAAAAACCCAAAATTGTTTTTCATAGCACTTTAACAGAAAGCATTTAGCTTATGTATATAGAGGGTGGAGAGGTTACAGTGTGCATGGGGGAAGGACAAAAAATTAGAATCAAGTCGTATCATATTCTGATACAAATTCTCAATGTTGAATATGATGAGGATGTATATTTATAAGGTACCAGTAAAGAATTTTTTAAAAAGTAAGCACTTAGCAAATACTACATTTGATACCATAGTTTCAGTCATCAGAGATTATTGCAATAATATTTTGTTGTAACAAACTGTCCCACAAGTCAGTTGCTTATGATAAATATTTATTTTTCTGTTTATTTATTTGTTAAATACTGGAGGCAGAACCCAGGGCTTTCTTGCTGAGCACATTTCTAGCCCTTTCTTTTTTCTTTGCTTTTTTTACTTTGAAGCAGTCTCACTAAGTTGCTAACTTGCTCAGGCTGGAATTGAACTTGTGACCCTTCAGCTTCAGCCTCCGGGAAAGTTGGGGTCACAGCCATGCTCCACCACACATAGATAATAAACATTTTTTTGCCTAAGGTATACAGGTTGATGGTGAGTTGGCTGATTTAGGCTAGGTTCAACCAGACTGCATTTTCCTTGAGAGACAAGTAGGTTTCCAAAGCCTCAGGGTAAGAGCTCTCTCTGGAAAGAAAGCTGGAAGAAGAGCTACTAAAGAATGCCATCCCAGGATAGTGACAAGAGCAGAAATGTGCAAGACTTGTGATGGCCTCAGTCTGGAGCTGACACATTGGACCTTTTGCTAACATTCCACAGACTGAAGCTAATCACATGACAAAAGTCATGTGACTTTTAATGGAAACTGCCAAAATGTCAAACAATGGCTGTGATGTACTCTGCTATACAAGGAAGCTGAGTAATTCTGAGCTATAATTCAATTTCCAGTACTGTAAACTATAGAGAATTTGGGAAGAGAGAATAAAATTCTTGTGCACTTTAATGACTATTGTGTCTTTCTCAACATCCAGAACATAATGGAATCAACACACACACACACACACACACACACACACACACACACACACACACACACACACACTTAGTGATGATCACATTCACAAATGTTTGTTGATATGAATATAACAAACAACTTGAAGAAGCCATAAAGTGTAATGAGAAGAGCCTTGAATTAGTAAGTTTTTCCATTTCTAGGATACAATGTCTGACACCTGCAATTTAATGGAGGAGAGGATTTGGGGCTCATGATTTCAGGCTTCAGTCCATGGGTAGGTGGCTAGAAAGCAGAGCCTCATGGTGGAAAGTTTTGGTGGAGCAAAGTTGCTCAGTGGATGGCAGCTGGGCAACAGAGCCGGGGATTAGCACCAGTGTGGAAGATCCAGGAGCCACAGAGATTCTGAAGGTCACACCTCCAAGACCCACCCAGACACACCACAAAGTCTGCTTCACTCATCTCCTTGGGGGCTCTCAAGCGATCAACTTGACACAATTAAGTTTCACCACAGGCTCTGTACTAGAAGTCAGAAAATCTGGATTCTAAAACAGATTTTGCCACCAACTCAATGTGTTCCCTTCGGTTTAAAATAGAAAAGCCTTAATGAATCAAGAAACAAGTTTCCATAGCCAGGATTAAAGGTGAAATAGGAAACCCTTCCATGCAGCAGCTAGATTAATAGTAAAAATCTCACACCACATATGTAGGAATTCTAGGCCATAGGTTTAATAATAGTGGAACAACCCCTAGTATAGTAAGAGAATGCTTTGGACTGATTTTTTTTTTTTCCTAATGCACATGCATAAAGAATGTATTGACTTAGAGCACCCAGGATCACACTTTCTGGGGAAAGGAACACTAATACACATAGCCACTAAGCAGGAATATCTTCTAGCAGGTTGTACTGATGATTACAGAACAAGGCCCAGGTATAACAATCACTTGTGTCTTTGGGAAATATTTTACATATAAGTGCAAGAACAAACCAAAGTCCCAAAACAGAGCTGTATAAGGAGATCACAGTGCAGTGTATCTTTCCAACCATTTAATCCATGTTTTCAAGATAAATCTCAACTTTCTCTTTTCCTGTAAGCTGCCCTTTTAGTTTCTAAAAACATTGCCAGCCTTTATGTGACCTAGCATTGAAAAAAAAAATGTTGAGGAGCACCGACCTCCACATTCACAAAACTTAAGAACTTCAAAGGTTGATTCTTACATTAACTGAAAAACTACCAAGCTTCTCTGTCTACATACCTCCAAGAGGACTAATCTCTAAGGTGCCCACTGGATACATCACATTAACTTCTTCTTCTGGAGTCATCTAGGAAAGTATGATTTACATGTTTTATTGGAAGAATTAAGAAAAAGAGTCATTCAAGTCAGTTCCTGTATGTGTTTCACGCTTCAGATGAGAAGCCCACACGACAGCACGCGGTTGACTTTCTTGCATTCAAACTTATTATTCAAGAAAAGTAAACCGAGTTGTTTGTCAAGTAGACATGTCACTTCCCTCAAATATTCAATTCAACAAAATAAACATTGTGCCGATTTAGACTCTGGAACAGCGAGAGTGCTGTTGTTCGCGTTCATAGCTGGGTGTGCTTACTACAGTGTTCTTTTATCTGGACTAGGTGAATGGGATCTTTTAATGTTTATAAGATGAGTAGATCCTGGATTTTGCAGGACAACAGAGCTCACCCTATCCTACTGGTTTCTTGGCAGACATGAACCAGGAGCCAGGATTTCTTGTTGTGTAGTGGAACACTCTTTCCCTTCCTCTGCCTTTTTCTGTCAAAAGCATGTTTTCAGATCATTTTCCATGAAATGCATTATTCACGTTTCCTCTTGAGAGAGCCCTTTTGAAGCATCCTTGTTCTCATATCCAATCACTTAGCATGGTGGCTCTGCGAAATTTGTGGTTTGGAAACCTTCCTGTCGCTCCTAATTATTCCACTTCTTGGATTCCTAGGATGCTTGCACCTGATAATCAAGAGTTATTCATTGAAAGTCTTCATTACATTGGATGTAGATAATGCAAATTTTATTCGTGAAATGATTCTCAGGGCCTCCTTTTTGAATGAAGATGATTTACTTACATTTTCAGAACACACACAATAGGCGGAGAATTAAAATAATGGACAACAACTAATAGAAAACAGGTGTGACTCTGAAACTTAAATGGTGCATTCTCCAGTCTTGGAGCAGTGTTGAGAGAGAATATTTACCATACAATAATAGAGATAGCAAAAAATTAAATAAATTGAAATGAACAATTAATTCTTATTAAATGAGTGCAGCACCCCAGCTGGAGCCCATTTCAGCATCTACTCTCCAACCAAACATGAACACACAAAGAATGAAAAACTAGGTTGGTTTTACATCCCCTAGAGACCAGGAAGAAGATGGCAAGAGTGTAATTTAATTTTTTGTAGAATAGTTTCCAAACAAGTTCAATGACTGCATCACCTGGGTTGACAAATTGAAGACCAGTTCTGAAGTTCTTGTAATAGGGGATATGTTGTGATGCCATAAGAGAAACTCATCCCTCAGATCCACAACTGAGAAGGCAACAAATTTAAGAAAGATACACAAAGCACTAAAGATCAAACCTTCATGCAAATTCCTGACATGTGACTAGTTGTGGAAGGAGAGGAGATGATTTAGCTCGATGCTCAGGGCAGCTTGGAAATGGGAAGGACTAACTTGAGTGCTTGTCTTTGGCATCCTGTGTCTCCTCAAGCCCTAATGATGAACTAGTTGCACTAGGCATTTTTTGCCAAGGGGCCATCCTGTTTGAAACACCTCTATTCCTTCTGTTTTAAGATATGAATTGTAACCTGATAAATTAGCCTAATTCCATCTCTGGTGCATTTCTGCAGAGGTCCTTGCACCAATGGATTGAAATAGGTTAGCAGAGCAAATTGGGACACAGACCAACCATATTTCTTTTGAAGGATGCTGCATGAGTTAGGGTGTTCTAGAGGAACAGAACAGAGTATGTGTAAAGGGATTTATTAAGTATGCTTGCAGGATCAGAGGCTGGAGAGTCCACAATGACTGTGTGTACAATGGGGAGTCAGAAGATCTGTAAGGTACTCAGTCCAAAAAGCTGGGAGCCATGAAACAAGAAGGGTCACCAGTCTGAGACCAAAAGCCAGGAGGCTTCGCAGAGGGTCACTGGCATGAATCTACATCAGAAGACTGAACACTGAAGTGTGATGTCCACAGGTGAGGGCAGCAAAAGGTGCATGTTCTTAAGTGTGAAATAGTTCTTTGAAATGACTGCCAACTTCCTTCTCTTCTCCTTCTATTCCATTCAAGATACAAGCCTATTGGTTGGTTCTACTCACAACTTACAGGTCTCTTCCATTTAGTTTGCTGAACTACATGCCTATCATCTCTAAAAATACCCCACAGACTCATCCAGAACTGTGCACTCCTAAACTGATAGACGTGTCTTAATCCAGTGAGGCAGACAAATCTGTAATGTGCCCCCCCACACACACACACACTCACAAAGGGTCAGAGATAAAAGCTTAATTCTCAGCTTGGTGATATTGGAAATCGGTAGAAATTTTAAAATGCAGTCTCATTAGTAGTTTTCTAGTCATTGAAACTGTATCCTGGAAGGAGAGTGTGTCTGTCTGTCTGTCTGTCTCTCTCTCTCTTTCCCTCCCTCTCTTTCTCTCCCTCTCCCTCTCTCCATCTCTCCCTCTCTCCCCACCCCTTTCATTCTCTCATATGTCCTGATCACAAGATAGAGAGTTTGGTTCACCAGACACTTCCACCACGACAGTCCACACAACTATGGGATCTAAATCCTCAAACACTATAATTCAGAATAAAATTTCAGTCTTTCCACAAATTGGCTATCTCAAGGCTTTTGTCACAGTATCAGAAAACTGATGAAGACTCAGACTAAATACTCAGAAAATACTGGCCTAAGCAATAGAAAAGAAGTGTCCAGCTGGTGTGACACAAAAGAAGTACCTCATAAACAAGGGTGATCCAAAAAAAAAGCACCTCATCCACATCTCCACCTGGGATAGTTCATCCCTCTCCAAGAGGTTCTAGCCATAGGTCCTCAAAATATCCTTCCATGGGCAATTAGAGCCAAATAGTTGAGGGCAACTTTGAGCCATCTAATCTAAGACTCTGTGGAAAGTGGTTCCACTACAACTTTTGGTTTCAAAATTTAGAAGTAATTTATTTAAAATTCATATCCTTGAGCCTTGCCCTGAAATTTTCTGAGTCAGTAGAACTAAGAACAGATCCAGGAATCTTCATTGTTATAAGCTCCTAGATGGTTCCAATGCTGGCAAATGCACTTAAAGAAGTGTTAGCCAGTATCTACATTGTGCCAATGCTTCATAACATCTAGGGAAGTGGTTTTCACTTCCAGGAAGGCAGACAAGTTTGGTTATTGAAGAGAACTCACTATTCATCAGGTGCCAGCTCTGATGGAACATTCTGGAACCACCTGCAGCACCTCTCCTCATTTAATGATTTTCCAAGATTAGAAGACATTTGTTAATCCCTTATCCAAGATTTCTCTCTTCCAGTTAGTTTCTTTCAGTGACTCCCTACCTCACTCAAAATAAAGTTCAAACATCTGGCTTCTAAGTCCCACCATGACCTGGCCTATCCTGCCTATTTCTGGCTCATCAGTGTTTGTCTCACTTATTAGATCTGCATAGAACCCAAGAAATATTGCTCACACTCACTCACACACCCTGTTTTCTTGCCTCTGCTCATGATCCTTCCTGTGGAAAATGTGTTGCTGACTTTCCTTGCTTCTCTACCTTGGTTTTGAATGATTGAAACTTCAAGACTCACTAAGGCTCATGGCCCTGAAGAAACTATCATCACCACTATGTAAGCATCGTGCAATTCTGAGAGACCCCCAAAAGATACCTACCCTGTCACTAAAGAGCTGATGGTTATATCTGGACAAGACATTAATATGATGTAAAAATGCAATAGTGCAGCCAGATGCTATGGAAACACAGTTATATTTGAAGGGAGTAATATTTTTCATTAAATCAGAAAATATAGGTATTTATTGAATCACATTATCTGACAGTGAAAATTTTAAGTATTGAATAACATGACAATGACCAAAGTAGATAAAAAAAAACTTCTTCTATGAAGTTTCTATATAATAGGTGAAAGACAAAGTGCTATATATTAAAACTTGTAATATTTTCAGTAGTGATAAAGTCTGTTGGAAAACTTTAGGCACAGGAAGACAGGTTGAAGTACCAGGTGCAGTGTTAAAGAGGAAGACTGAGACAGCTTACCAGAAAAGTGGCATTTGAAGAACCACAGGAAGGAAGTGAAGGATCAAGGTTTGCAAACATAGAGATCAGTGACTGAGCTGGAGAACCTGGTACATCATCTCATGGGGAATACCACCCCCAGGAATCCAGGAACACCAAGGAGACAAGAAGACTGGGAACAAGGAGATGGTGTCAGGGTAGGGCATGGAGTCACAGCATGGCTTTGCCTTTCACCTTGAGGGTCTTGAGAGCCAGTCCAGGTTCTTAAAAGGAGTGACACAATCCTGATCACATTGTAGGAGAACTGCCATCATCATGTGATAGGAACAGAAAGAAGGCACAGTCCACCTCCAGGGGGAAGAAGTTGCCCAAGGACAAAACACACAAGTGAAAGATCTTCATTTTTGATTCTAGATTCTGGCAATACTTTATTCAACAAGACAGAGTAAGTGATCTGCTGAGCTGAGCAGAGGAGGCTGGTTTTATAGACAAGGAAGGGCTGAAAAAGGCAGAAACAGAGAGCACATAGGTCATTTCAAACTTATTCTCCATGTGAGAGGGGCAGAGGGAGACAGATAGAAAAATAACTGATTGTTTAACAATAGGTCACCATTTTGCAAAAGAAGGCCGAGGGAACTTCAGTACTAAGCTCCTTATAAATGGCCTCTCTATAAAATTTGCCTGTTACTTCTCATTCTCTTGATCTCTCCAAAGCTCAGATAACACCTTGGTTTCTGTTTGATAACCTGGATGTTGAGATTGGGTGACTCCATTTCTATTTTTAGTCTGGTCTATCAGAGCCCAGGAAGTTACTCTAAAACAATGATCTCTTATCATTTATATGACAAATACTATTGTACCTCCTGTCCTCAGACAGGGTAAAGAAAGGGCTCAGGGATACACAATTAACAGTAGCAGAGCTGGAATTCATGCTGTCTCCAATGAGTTCAAGTCCACATTGCAGCACTACTATCCAGAAGATCCTGGGAGCAAAAGCTCACTCTTAGGAAAGATGGATGGCAGAGTCAGAAGGCACACCATGAGACAGGAGAAAGGCCACAACCAGATGCAAGAGCCTGCAAAGAAACCCTGAGATCCTTTGACTCTGGAGTACTTTCTGGCTCAGCTTTTATCCCTAAGCTTTTATGTCCCCACTGAGCCTCTCCTCTCTCCTTTATCCCAAATATAGACTTCCCTGAAGTTCCTTTTTTAATTTTCATTTTAGCACCCAAGATGAGTTGGTATTTCCAAAATGAAATCTACCCTGGCATAAGAAAGGAAATAATTATAGAAGCTGCAAACTGCATCCAAGTAGGTAAGTTTGCACGTGCTCTGGCTGCTGAGGGTCACTGTGGCATCTCAGAATTGCCTGCTCAGGACTTCTCTTTCATACCTGTCTCCCATCTGCTTCTTGCTCTGCCCTGGGCTCTGCCTGCTCCCCTTATCCTGCCAGATTCTGTTGCTGTGGCTCCTTTACCTCTCTCCAGGAACTCATCACTTCTGAAATCCCCATGGTTCTCTCACACTTGCCTATCCTCTGATTCTTCCAGGTCGAATGTAAGCTGCAGGAGGTCCAGGTCAACTGTGTCTTGCTCACTGACACATATTATGTTTTCTATAAAATTTGTTATTTGGTGCCATTTTGCAAACCACCAGGCAATGATAAAAGGTCTTTCTTAATCAAAACATATTTTTCTTATTTCCCGGGGGTCCCAACAAATCTTCCTAGTCTTTGCTGAAATTTTAACTAAAACTCAACAAATGTTTCACCCCTTTAGAGTCTGGAAACCCATTCAGCCCACTTGCAACCAATATACAACCTCTTTCCAGTGTCACCAGGGATGGGGGAGAAGAGAAGATGAAATACGGAGTCCCTAGAGGAAGTCTGGAGGGAGCTGACTCTGACACAGATTAAAACAAGCACATCTAGGCTCAACACCCCCTTCACGACCTAGGACAAATGTATATAATCAATACAAGAATCACCTAGCTTACCCAAACTGCATGATTTCACAAGATCGAGAATGAAAAAACTGTTATATTCAAGAAAAAACTATTCCTCTACTCAATACATCCAGTATTAAATGTATAGTTTATTCTACACCAACAACAAATTAAACAGTTCTCTGGATACCAGTGGGTGTCCTGTCATTCAGTCCAGTTCTGACACTATTGGATGTTAGCATCAGATCCCAAGTTTAGGAGTTCAGTTCTGCAAGACTGATAGAGGATAATCACTAGTCCCAGAACACTTGAATTTCTGACTGCCTTGGGTAAAAATATCAGAACTGTCCACAACCTTTCTAATAATTCTTATTACAGCTCCCAGAACTCAAGGAAGCACTTTATGCTGACTGGTTCACTATAAAAAGTAATATAAAAGACACAAATGGACATCTAGAAGGGTTCTCATCACAGAACTTTCTGTTTCCATGGTTTAGGGTGCACTAGCTTCCTGGCATTGTTTAGGATTTTATAGAGAATCCAGAACATAGACATGATTGATTATTCATTGGCCATTGGTGATTAACTCAGTCTCCAACCTGCTTCCCTCCCCCAGAAGTTGGAAGATGAAACTGTAAGCTCTGAATCTGTAGTCATATGATTGGTCCCTCTGGTGACCAGCCTTACCCTTTCCAGTGTCATCTCATCAACACAAACTCAGAGTGGATTGAAACAGGAATTTTATGAGTAACACAACACATTCCTCTCACCCTTATCACTCAGGAAGTTCCAAGGGTTTCAGTAGTTCTGGGATCCAGACATGAAGGAATGTATAATTTCATTACAAAGGCCAAACAATGGGGGAGGGGGAAAGAGAAATAATCAGTTAACAGTTACGGGCAGAAACAGAGGGAAATTTCTCCACATTCCTAAATATGTGCTGAAACCTGGACACAAAACCACAGAGGGTCATCCATCAAGGCACTGAACTTTGTAGACTGTTAACTTCCACTGATCTAAATCTTCTTTCCAAGTATCTTCCTATTCCCAAACTTTCCCTGCCTTGTATTATCTCACACTTCTTATCTACAGCTAACATAGTTTCATATAAACAATTCATGCCTTTCTTCCCCCAAATTTCTTGGTTCTTAGGTTCAGTGAACATTTTTCCAAGTGCTATCTAATCTTCCCATGATTAGCTTCAGAACTCCACTCAGGACCTGGTCTTATTCTGGTTTTTCTAGCTGATTGATAAATGTGCTTTTAGTTCAGAGAACTTTCTTCTCAAGAGTCTTGGGTTAATAGACCCAATTTCATCCTTTGATAGAAAAAGGAAGTGAGACCAGAAAGACTATTTCTCACTCAGGATCTTTCTGGGTAAGGACTCAGGTGGACTCTAATGGACTCTGTCCTGTCTGCTCAGCACCATCCCCTGCCAGTCATCTGGAACACTCTGAACACATGGCTACCTGCTTGCCCACCACAGGTCAAGTCAGTGCTCAGGATCACAACACAGCCCACCTCCTGATCCCAAATGAAGGTGAGGGTCAACAGGCCTGGACACTTCTGCAGGACATGGCTGCTTGTGCCCAGTAGAGATCCTGCTTTCCTGTCTCATTAGCTAAAACTTTGTGCAGCCTTCCACGTGTCTTTGTTGGCCTGGGCCTGTTTCCTTCCTCTTCTTTTCACAAGGAACCCCCCATAAACATTTTATCCTCCAACTCTGTATCTGCTTTGAGAGAGCCCAACCTGTGACCCCACAGGCTCTTCACTACCAATGCACTGTTTACTTCTCTGAGAATCACAGAGAGGCCCTTTGAAAGCCTAAAGAACAGATCCTCAACACATCTTTGCCTGAGGCAAAACAGGGCAGAAGATCACAAGGTTTCTATTATGGCAAAATCTCTCCAAGGTAAATGCTGCTCGCCAGCATCTAAGCCCCTGGAGTTGCCGCTATTTATGTTTAATGTGCAAACACTCTGAGGAGGGCTGCGAATGGAAACCAGATCAAAACATTTATCCTTAGTGTCTTGGAAAAAAAATTTTTTTTTAGTGAGCTGTATAGTGATATTCGAGAGGAGTAAAGAAAAAAAATGGACGGAAAGAAAAAGGAAGAAAAGAATCTGTTGCTACTAGACAAATAGAGCGAGCCCCTCGGAGAGCCAGGGCGGCTGGTGGCCACTGTAATATATTGTTATGCATCGCCACCAAAGCACTTGTAGAGCAACTGCACACCATGTCTGACATTGCCTCCACTGACCTTTTCAATATTGCCCAAGCGCGATGGAGCTGGTGTTTCCAGAGGAATTCAAATCGAATGTACTCAGGCAGAAAGGATTTGGCTGTGGGCAAACCCTATCAGTCTCGTCACGTTTAGACTTGTCATTCTCATGTAAATTGCAATTCTTTATTAGCATGGCCAGTCTTCCGCCCAGGTGCAGGATGTACTCATCTAAATGGCGACAAGGCCGCATCTGCCTGCACTGAAAAGCCTGGCTTCTCCAGCGTTGATACCAGAGCAGAACCTGGGTCCCCAGATGGGGAGAGATGAGGAACCTGCCAGAGTCCCACTTGAAAGCACAAAAAGAGGATTTGACATTCAGAAAGAAAGGGAGGACTAACACTTGCCATTTTGTAAGTTCTCAGCATATCTTTTTATAAGTTCCCCCAGTACAGCATCCTCCTCACTCTTCACCTCCACATGTCCCTTGGCAAAGATGATGAACAGGGAGTTGCCCTGGGAGGCACAGGCAGCCTTAGAGAGGCTGAGAGTTGGAGGTGGTGACACCACAGGTTATATAATCTTCCTCTCCCTTCTCAGTCCCTGAGAAGAAAGCCAAGGAGAGCCAGTTTGGGATTGCCTGCCTATGGCAGGCTGTGGATTCAAAGCTTCCTTCTGAAGCCTTTATCTTATTTCCACTCCTTGTTTACTTTGTTGAAATACAGTGGTTGTCAAAAGACCGTTTCCCCGGCCAGCAGCAGCAATAACATCTGAGGCCTCAGTCGGAGTGTAAATTTTCAGGTTCCATCCTACACCTGCAGATACATACACACACACACACACACACACACACTGGGGTAGGGCCCAGCAATACAACTTTGGCATGTCCTCCCTGTGATTCTGGTAAGCGCCAAAGTGGGAGAACCACTGCCCCCATGGAAGCCTCCTTCTCTCTTTCTCTCTCTAACCCTATCTGCATTTAACCCAGGGAATTTTAGCCAGAGACAGACAGAACATTCAACTCACCACTGTCACCACCTTAGGGCTATCTTAGACCATAGAACTGTATCCTGGAGACCAGGTGACTTGTAAACAATAGAGATGACCAAATCATGTAGTTAATGTCCAACCCTTGAGTAAGGATCCAGTGACAAATTTCAACATGGAGGGGATGTTCTGGCCACAGCAGAGGTGTACCAGGGCACAAGTGACTGTTGTGCTTCACAAAACAGGGTCAGCAATTTAAAGTTTCAGAAACAAGGAATAAGAAATAAGAAGAAAGAAACTCAGTATACTAATTTCTTCCCGGAATCAGATTTTTAAAAAGAAATCATGGGTAGAAATCAGAATTATGGACAAATCAGAACCATATCTTCTGTGGCAGTTTTAGAGGCAGGTGAGCCTCCCCACTTCTGAGCACTGTGGTACTGAAGTTCTTGATCTGATGCTACATGGAAAGTTCCTGCCCTGCCATTGGCCACTTAAGCCTGTCGTCACCTAGCATGGGAGTCTTTGCTTTAGTAGAAATGGGAATTAAAATGGGAGCACAAATTTATAGAAGAAAAAAAGCTTTAACTAAAACATTAGTGGAAAGATCGGAAGGACCACAGCTGACATAGGCGGGCCACAAAGGCGGGAGAGAAGACAGGCTCAAGGGTCAGCTGATGGGCTGGGGATGTAACACTTCAGTCCCAGAGTTACAGCTGAAATACAGTGGTTCTGTATTTCATATCCCCATGGCTAACGAATGGCCCCACTCACAGGAAAGGACGACCTCTGTTTCTGATGCAACCAGTCCTATAGGGCTTCTCCCTACTCTAGATTCAAGAGATCATAGGTACAGGGCAATGATTAGAGCCCTCGGCCAAATGTCCCCACAGATCTCCCATCACTGTGCACTCAGTCCTGAAGAGGGATGGGATTATGCAAATTTAGGGCCAGTTCCTGGACCAATAATCTCCAAATGATCAACTCATCCTTTGCAGAGGTGCAAAGAGACTTGACCAAGACCCATAATAACAAATGAAGCAAAATGAAGATCAAGCATTACTTGCTCCCAGTTACCTATTAAGCATCCACAGATCCAAATAGTCCATAGCAAAACAACTCTCAAGGGTCAGAAGAATGTTCCAGAAGAAAACACCAACGGTGCTTCCAGTAAGCAGCAGGCAGGAATCTAAAATTCTGCCTATTGCTCACCCCAATGGTGGTTGCCAACCATGTCATGACTGTCCATCTGGAGATGGACAGCAGCACACAAGTGCCTGCATGAATAGTCCAAGAGAGATGGGGA
>PVIR01000966.1:0-61392 GCA_004026965.1 Petromus typicus
CCCTACCACCCCCCCATATATATAAAATTTGTTTCCTTACTTTTTTGTTACAATCTCAACATTGTCCCCTTTCACCTTATTTTACATTGAGCATTTTCTATTTCACAATATATAACATACAATGCTAGGACTCATTTACATCTTCATTTTCTCATACCAGAGAAAAGATGCGATATGTATCTATCTGTGACCTATTTAACTAAGAGCTTTAAGGAAATTGCTCTAGTTGGTCCGAGGAAACCCCTGTCAAAAGCTAATAATTCTCAGCGGGTAGTGGAAAACATTTTTTGTTTTGTTTTTCATCCTTATTTTTCAAATGAAATAAAACAAAGAACAGCAATACATCTAGAAATACACTTTCTTGTTGTGTGAGAAAATAGTTTCAGGGATGATGACTTGTAAAAAAGGAAAAAAAGATTAATGCTTCAGGAAGGTGTGTTGTGACATTTCCTGAATCTTTTCTAAAAAAATAACCTGTGTCATTAGGTAACTGGACAAGAACTAGGAACATCTGAGGATAAGCTGACTTTCTGTTTAATTTCCCTTTCCTTTTTCTTTTTTTTATTTATTGAAATCTTTATTGATACATCACATATACGCATCACGATTGCACTCCATAATGGGGATTTGTACCAGTATAAGACACAACTTAATTCTCATTTTTCCCATAGCCCTACCCACCCTACCATCCCCCTATATACATAAAATTTGTTTCCTTTCTTTTTTGTTATAATCTCATTATTTTCCCCCTTCACCCTATTTCACTTTGAGTATTTTCTATTTCACAATATATAACATACAATTCTAGGACTCATTTACATCTATTTTCTCATACCAGAGAAAAGATGCAATATGTACTTAAATTTGAGGGTACCATTAAATTTGAGTCAAATTGTTCTTTCAATCAAGTTTATATCATTCTTTGTAAATACACATTATCCAGAGTACCATGACAACCCAGTGTGCATTTTCTGTCATTGAAATTTTTCAGTAATACAATTTTTTCCAAAACTGAAATTATTACACACATATTGCATTAAAACTCAAGTTTTTCTTCTATAATAAATAAAGAATATCAGAATAGATAGTTTTGCTTTGTTGTGTTTCATCACTACATCATATCACAGTATGGATATGTTATAATTTATTAACTAGTTCATTATTGATACAGTTTCTAATTTTTGGTCTAATACAATGTCATAATGGTCATCCTTGCACAAATGCCTTTATACATTCATATTTTAATTCTATAAAATATGCTGTAGAATTGGTCTTTTAAAACACAAGTTAGTGTTTCTTTACTTTAAATCTCCTAATGTCTTCTTGATCATGTACAATAACATCCAAATTCGATGCTGGTCATGGAAAGTGACCACAGCCAAAGGCTTCTCTATGCCTAGAAAAGACCCGTTCCTAAATGTCCACCTTAAAAATATTAGGACCTTGGATTTGATAGTGAAATAACAGGCCCTTTGACACTGATAGACCATGTCATCTGTGCACATGGAGCCCTCAGTTGTCAGCTCCAACCTGTGGAAAGCTAGAGACTCACTCGTGCTTCTCATGGAGTCCGCATCTCAGCCTCCACCACAAGATAACTTCACAGGGACCCTTCACAACACCGGCAAATGGATTTTCTTTGCACCTTGCTAGAGAGATACCACTGTAGGTTTTATTTTATTTAGAAAAAAATACTAAATATGACCTTTCTTCTGCTAAAATAATTGAGCCAATATTACATAAAAGAATTTCATAAAAAATCCTCCATATTTACACCTCAAAAAGGTTAAATATTGCAAAAGAGAGAAAGCTGCCACCACAGCCCCTTGTAGCTCTAACTTTATTTCTCTAGATGAGCATATGGTAAGATTTCATGGGCAACAATATTGAAGGTCTAAAGTGAATTTTACTTTGTTATATCGAAATTGAAAATGAAAAGTTTCACTAGACAGAAACAATAGTCATTCAGTGTCACCACTAGCAATGACAGTCCATAAAATTTATGTATACATTGGTAATAAATGTTATTGATCATAGTAATATATATACATATATATTAAATATAAACATTTTCTTTTCAATTTGAGAAGTAATTTAGAGGACAGAATTGTTCTCTACCTAGAGTCTTCAGAGTGGGGCTTTGGCAAAATCATTAATAAGGCTTGCCCTTCAAGATTCCCAGCATAAAGTCAGTCACATCAAATAACAGACAAGAAGTTGGCAGGTTGTCCCGGACACCTCAGACATTTCTATCTGCAAATAGCAGAAGGGAGAACAAATGCATTTGCATGCAAAGGAGACTGGAACTGGAAAAAGGCACTTTCCTTACATAAAATCACACAGTTCCTCAGGTAAGCTTAACTTGGAATGCCCTTATAGTGACAAGGATAAATACTTCTAAATATATGTCAGTTTGTTTTTGTAATCCAGTGATAATAAAAGGCCTAATTAGCCCCAATTTTTGAGTATTTCCTCCATTGAAGGCACGTCTAAAGAAAGCATCTTGTGATTGATGGTATGCTACAAAACATTTGAAGGGTAAGAAAATAGTGTATACATACAATGCCAGGTATTGTAGCTCACAACTGTAATCCTAGCACTTGAGAGGCAGAAGCAGGAGGATTGCTGTGAGTTTGAGGCTGAGCTAAGGGCCGGCCTAAAGCAAGACCCTGTTTAAAAAAAAAAACTGTATATTTTTCACCCTTGAGTTCTTAGTTGTAAAATTCCATACATAATGTCTTACAAGCACCAGTAAGATTAGACACACATCACCAGTCTTGTCCCAATGGGCAGCAATGTCAACTATTTATCATGTGGCAAGAAATCAGGTAGAAGTATATAACCTAATTAGAATGAAGAATGTGTTATGGTTAAGCAATCAACAAGAAAAGGAAGAGAAGGAGAAGGGGAAGAAGGGAAGGAAGTGAGGGGGGAAAATAAGAAAAAAGAAGATGAGGAGGAGGGTGAGGAGGAAGCAGTTGCTACATATAAGCTGAAAATATATTTGCGACTTCTCATGCTGTAACAGTTTAAAATCCTTCATTTATTGAGTTGTTATAAAACAAAAAGACCAACAACTCGATAGAAAGGGAAGATAAAGAGGATAGGTAGTTCACAAAAAAAGAAATTATCAACATATAAGCTTTTAAAATAGGCAAATAAGATCCTATAAGCACAGATTTTTGTTTGTTTGCCTTTTTTCACTGTCATACCAAGTTTTGTGGCCACTGTTGAATACCTTGTCAGAAAAGAGTTTGGTAATTTTCAGCAAAAGTTGCTAAATTTTGTGTTCATGTCAAGCAATGTGATTCTATATGAACACAATGCTAGACACTAGGCAGAAAGTGTCAGAACTCAGCACCTCCAACCTCTGGGGAGCCCATACACCACCCCCAAGAATAGGAGGATGAATGCTGTCATAAAAGGAAAGCAAACTTTAGTTTTTCAACTACCCTCATATCTTTCTATTTTCCTTCTACCAAGGCAATGCAGGCTGGTTTTCCTTTCTTCTTTTTCAGGGTTGGCAATATTTAGCAAGTTGATTGGAGGTAGTGAGGAATAGGGAAGGTTTTTACACAGTTAATCACTAAAATCTGCCAAGGCCCTTTATCAGAACTAACACAACTCAGATTACTGACCAACTCCCACTGCAACTGAGGTGATATAACCCAATTTCTTTTAAGGTGCAGAGAGGCTAAATTAAAAATGGCCCCCAAAGGATCTTGTAAACATGGGGTCAGAGCACAAACTGCAAAGCAGAGGGGAGCATTCTTCGGATCCTCCAGTTACAAGGCTGATAGTTGCAGAACCCGAAACAAATAATGCCTCTGTGCTGCTGGCCTCACATTCCAGTTCTTGCTCACATTACCCCCTTCAGTGCATGATTTACAGTGCTTGCTTTTAAAATGCAGATTTTTTCAAGGTTTTATTGTGAGCATTTAAGGCATTAAAATTGTGGTCTCAGTGTATTTACGGGACCTGAGGACACTTTGCAAGTGTCAGTCTCCACCGCACTCAACGTGCGTTCTAAGCCTTGAGGTTTTTGTTCATTTACTAATTTACAGAAATTGTGTTTTAAGATTAACACACAACTTACTCTTCTTTAGATTAATTATCCATTCCCAAGAACATTTTTTCCTTCCCTCCTTCTTTCCTTTGTATTTAGAGCTGATTTAAATACTGGTTGCAATCATGGTTGTGTGTGTGTGTGTGTGTGTGTGTGTGTGTGTGTGTGTTTGTGTATTCACTGTGCATTAAGATGTTTTAAATCAAAGAACTATAAATACAGTGCAAGTGTATGCAATTCACTTTTCTTAGAACACAGTTCTGATAGACGCTCAGAAAGATTTTCACTAAATGAAAGAAAAATACAAATATAACAAATGTCAAGCAATGTGATTAGATAGCTATTATAATTGGCTGGTATTAGGCTTTCAATGGACACAAAAGACTACCTTTTAAATCTACTGTTTTCCTTAACTCTAATTAAAAATTTAGTTCATTGTCAGAATCCATGGGGTGGGGAGGCATCTATCCAAGTCATTCTTTTAACTGTCAAGACAGATTTTCCTTCAGTCCTGGCCTAAGGGAGCTATGACCTGGATAGAAAATGCTGGAATATTAAAGCAAACTTTAGTTTTTCAACTACCCTCATATCTTTCTATTTTCCTTCTACCAAGGACTTGGTTTACTGTGGTCTTGCTTGGAATATTCCATGAAGAACGCTGACAATGTATCAGATTGGTCATGGTATGAACAATTTTCATGGACAGGAATACAAAGGCCAGTGTTAAATGAAAGCCTTTATAGAGGCTTTGAACAGTAATAAATTCTGATGAAAAGTCTCCCACCCCTGCAGACCATCTTAATCTTTTTCAGGCCCAGCCTGGATCATTTACAGGAGGAGCAGCAGTCCTCCCAGGGGCAGGAGGAAAGAACAAAAGTAGTTGCCTTTCGTGCAAGTGGAGACACAAAATTCACTTTGACTTCACAAAACAGACTTGGAACATAAAACAAATAAAAAAATTCTTATCATAGTTTGCCCAATGACATGCCACCGGAAATGACCAAATTTGCTCTTTGTGTGTGCTGAAGGACGAACTAGAACAATAAACTGCTGGATATTGTGATTTATTTTATTTGGTAACTCAAAGCCACATGGTCTCTGGTGTATGATGGAAGATAATATGACTTCTTTGAAGCCAAGAGAAAAAAAGAGGGGAAGGATAAATACTGGTGGCATTAAAATAGAGGGCAAGTAACTCGTCACCGTGTGGGTTTCCAAGTATTACAGCCATGAAAGCCAACTCTGCCCGGAATGTGATAAGGTGTCCAGGACTGTTGTGAAATACTCCTTTGGTAGGAGCTCTATGCTGACACACCATATAAAGAAGTGTTGCAAATTAGAAGCTTATTTCTTGTCAACATATCAGGGGTGGTCCTGTCCCAGCCTAGCAATCTCAGGGAGATGAGGCCTTGAGAGAAGCAAGGGCTCCCTTTTAAACTGGAGAAGAAAACAGGCTGAAACAACCTCATCTGGGTTTTAACTCACGTCTGCCTGACTACTAAACTGGATGGACAAGGGATGTGGAGAGAGGAGAGGAGCTGAACAGGAGGATGGCAGCTTTGAAGTCCAACACACATGCACTCGGACTTTCTGCATCACCCACTGACTGTGTGACCCTGAGCAAATCTCCACCCCCTTCTCCTAGGAGGATACAATGATGCACCCTCTCAGCGTGGTCAAGGGTCAAATGAGACACCACGTGTCTCTCAGCATTCTGGTAAGGATTAAAAATGATGCTAAGATCAATGCAGTGCTTGGCTTATCCCGATGACTTCTTTTTTTTTTTTTTTTTAGGTTTTTTGGAGACAGGGTCTCGCTTTGTGGTTCAGCCTGGCCCTGAGCTCAGCCTCAAACTCACATCACAATCCTCCTGCCTCTACCTCCCGAGTGCTGGGATTACAGGCGTGAGCCACCACGCCTGGCACTGTGCTATGTGGTACTGGTTGCTGCTGGGCGTGGGTCTCCACACCAAGTATTGTTATGTGGTTACCGGGGAATCGAACCCGGGTCCTTGCGCTTGCGAGACAGGCGCCGGAACCACTGAGCTAACTCCCCGGCCCCCCAATGACTTCTTTATCCATTTCTTTTAAAGAAAAACATTGAAAGTTGGTAAGGTTTACTATTTTTTTATGATAGAGGAATTTTTTTATTCCTAGAGACTATCCTATAGTTCCTGGCTCCTGTACTGACTGGAAAATGTATGTGAAACCTTTTCATTTTATTAAACATTATTGTCCCATATAGGAGCATATCTTGTGCTAGTTTTTTCAAGTTCCAATAACAAGTAATTTTCTAGAAAAAGCGCAATGTTGCTATTTAATTTTCCTTCAGAGTGTACACCCTGAATCAGTAGACCCTGATTAAAGCATGATGTAACAATAACATAAAGAAGAATTAACATCAAGCAGACAATTTACAACTAAAACACACATCTATAGTTTAGGGAATCATTCCATAGTAGCAAGATTAGTTGCATAGACATAAATGCTTTTTTAATCAAGAAGCAGCAGTGAATGTCTGTCCAAATTGATACTATAACATTGATTCAGGCAAGATTTATTGGTTAGGTTCAGCCTAAAGGGAGCTATAGCTTGGCCAGGAGTGAATACCTTCCTTTATTTGATCATTATCAAAAAAATTTATAGTACTGAAATCAGACCCCTCTAAACTTAACATCTAAGGGAGGAAACCAAGGCTCCCCAGGAGCTGTGTGAACTGTTGGTGACTGATCGTCTGAGGCACAGCACAAACTTATGTCACTTCTCAAAACACTGGGCCCCCTTTAAGTTACTATTTCTCATCCCCTAACAGACTTTCTTGCCATCAGCTAGGAGCTGGAAATGCCTAGACATTTCCTGAAATTTTGAAAATGTCACATACTACAGAGCTTTCTGATATGGTGTCCTGGTGATGTTTATTGATGCTGGAAAAATTGCTTTTTGGAAAAACAAAGCCAGAAAATGGTTATTATGGATTAGCCACCTCAGTGTCCAACCCTGGGAGACATGAGTGTGGAGAAAATCCCACTCTTTTGAAAGATCATTCAGCCCTCTTGACATTTCCCTCATCGGCAGCCACAGATATCACTCACTCCTCCATCCACTTTAACCAAGTCACACACCCCACCGGGAATTAGAAATTTCTAATTCCTAAAACTGGCTTGGTCACCCGTTTGTACTGTGGCCCTGGAAAAGTCATTTAACAACTTTCTCAATCTTAGCCAGAGAGGAAGAATATTGGCTTTGCATGAGATGACTTTATTTCCACTTCGTAGGTATTTCTATTTTCAAAGCTGAGTCTTCTTTTTTTAATGGCACTGTCATGTCCCATCCATCTGAAGCTACCGAAAATGATTTTATCTTCCTGATATAAAAAAATGGACAAATTCCTCATTATATTGTAACTAAAAAATAGGTTCAGTTATGAGCATTTTAAGAAATCATACTTTTTTTTTTTTTTTTTTAGACAGGGTCTTGCTTTGTGGTTCAGGCTGGCCCTGAGCTCAGCCTCAAACTCACATCACAGCAATCCTCCTGCCTCTGCCTCCCGAGTGCTGGCATTACAGGCGTGAGCCACCATGCCCGGCACTGTGGTATGTGGTACTGGTTGCGCTGGGTGTGAGTCTCCATGCCCAGTATGGTATGTGGTTACCGGGTATCGAACCTGGGTCCTTGTGCTTGCAAGACAGGCGCCGGAACCACTGAGCTAACTCCCCGGCCCCAAGAAATCATACTATTTGAAGCAAGGCTCTCATTAGAATTTGTTGTCAGTGGAAATTTACTAGTGCCCTATTAAAACAAAGTTCCGCATGAAGTTCATTATGAAGGTGCAGAACACAACCTTCAGTCGTAAGGGCAGGTTAGGGCGTTTCTCTGTGACGTCATCATCCTTTGATGATATCGATATCATTTCACTTACCACATTGAATTGTAATTATTTATTCATATACTTGTGCCTTCCAATAGACCTGTGCTTTCATATGCAGAGCCACGTGTTACTACTCATCTTTGTAAAGCCACCGTTTACCACACAATAGTTAATATTAAATGTGTGGCTACTGAGCTAATGGGAGTGCTGTTCCATTCTAGTCATATAGCCAGTAGAAAAAGAAAATGATTTACTAGTAGAATTTAATTTCCTCAATTTATAACAGGACATGAACCTTATGCACAGTATTTTGGCATCTTCCAACTCTCTCTATCTTAAGCCCTTGAGAGGTCCATGAAATGAGAGTCACTATGGTTTCAACAAGAAGTGTCTCCCAAAGACTCATGTATTGATAGTCATCCCCGTGCAGCCTTATTGAGAGGAGGGACAAAAGTGAATGAAGTAGGTCACTGGGGGAATGGTTTAAAGGGTCTAGCTTGTCCCCATCCCCTTTCTGTCTGGCTGTTTCACCAACTGCTTCCTCCTGATTTCAGGAACTGACCAGCTTTCCTCTTCCATGATGCTTCTGCCTTGGGGTCAACTATTCATGTTTTAATAGCCAAAGCATGCTATGTTTTCTGTTAAATTATACATGTCACTGAATTCCATAGTGGTTGCACTAGTCTACACTTCCACCAACGGTGAAGAAGGCTTCCTTCTTCACTACAGCCCTGCTAGCATTGGTTATTATTTGATTTCTTGATAATAGTCACTTTTACTGGAGTGAGGTGGAATCTCATCAATTTTTAAATTTGCCTTTCTCTAAGGACCAGCCACGCTGAACATTTTTTCATATATTTATTTGCAGTTTGTCTTTCTTCATCGGAGACATATGTATTTCCTTCTGATGCCTATTTTTGGACTGGGTCTTTAAATTTTGGGGATATGATTTTTTTGTTTTCTTTATGTATTCTAGGTAGTAGTTCTTAGTCTGAAGAGCAGCTGACAATTTTTTTCCATTCTGTGGAGTATCTCTTCACTTTGTTAAAGATTTCTCTCGCTGGACAAAAGGTTTGTTTTTAATTAGATGAGATCCCAATTGCTGATTCTTTGTGTAATACTTACCATGTGGTGGCAGAGGGTATCATAACCTTCCACTTGAAACTGTACTACAAAACCACTGTGGAGAAAACAGCATAGAACTGTCAAAGAAACAAACCCATGGAAACAATGCGCAGAAAAAATTCTTTTTGCAATAGCACTGAAAAAAATGGAATATCTAGGAATCAGCCTAACAAAGAAGGCGGAAGATTTCTTCTCTGAAAAAAACAGCAGTACTCTGAAAAAGGAGATTGAAGAGGATATCAGAAAACGGAGATACATCCCTTGCTCCTGAGTAGGAAGAACCAATATTGTCAAAATGGCCATAATGCTAAAGCTACTATATAGATTCAATGCAAACCCAGTTGAAATACCAGCAGCATATTTCACAGAGCTAGAGAAAATAATCCAAAAATTCATCTGGAACCACAAAGACCTAGAATACCAAAAACAATGCTAGACAGAAAGGACATTGAAGTGGGTATTATAAGCCTCAACTTGAAACTATTCTACAATGGCACTGTGTAAAAAAAGTATGGTATATTCAAAGAAACAGACCTGAAGATCGATGGAACAGACTAGAAGACACAGAAACAACTCCAAATATACTGAGCCATCTCGTCTTTGACAAAGGAGCCAAACACTTTCATTGGAGAAAAGATAGTATCTTTAATAAATGCTGCTGAAAAACTGAGTTGAAACCTGCCAAAGACTAAAACTAGATCTGTCTTTCACCGTACACTAAACTAAATCAAAGTGAATGGAAGATCTAAATAGTAAAACAGAAACACTAAACCTGCTGGAAGATAGGTTAAGTAAAACTCTTAGAGACACTGGCATAGGGACAGACTTTATGAACAAAATCTCAATAGCATGGACACTAGCAGAAAGAATTAACACCTGGCATCTCATTTCATTAAAAAGCTTCTTCATGGCAAGAGAAACCAACAACAGTGAAAGTCAACCTACAAGTTGGAAATACATTTTACCAGACATTTCTCAGTCGAAGGACTACTATCTAGAATATATAAAATACTTTTAAAAATCAGCCCCCCTGAAGTAAAGACCCAGTTCAAAATGGGCATCTGAAAGAAGCAGACTTCATTTCCGGTGAAGGAGTAAGGCAGCAAATAAATAAATGAAGAAATGTTTGACATTACTGGTCATTCGACAGATGCATGAGAACAACACTGTCTCAGTCTACAAAGAATGGCTGTTATCAAGAAACAAATTCTCAATGATGAATGTGATCATAATGCATTCCTAAAATCTAACAAAAACTCAATTTTTTAAAAAAAAGGCAGTCTTTATCCCGGTGTAGGTGGTTGGATCCTTTGTTGAAAATAAGGTGACTGACTGTATATGGAGTTCATTCTGCATCTTCTAATGCATTCCATTGATCACTGGGTCTGATTTTCACCATACTGCTTTTATCACAGGAGTTATGATGAGTTAGCTCTTTGAAAGATTAAATAAAATTGACAGTCCCCTAGCCAACTTTATCAAAAAAGAAATGAAAAGACTCAAATCCATACAATTAATAATGAAAAGGGTGAAGCTACAACAAATTCTACAGAAATTAATATTATCAATATCGACCTTGAGAATCTATAAGCAAATAATATGGAAAACAGAAGAAATGGACAAATTCCTACATATAAATTGGCAAAGCTGAACCAAGAAGACATATAAATTCTAAATAATCCAGAGTCAAGCAATGACATTGAAGATGCAATTAAAAATCTACACACAGAGGAAAGCCCAGGTCATAATGGATTCACTGCTGAACTCTACAAGAAATTTAGAGCACATCTAATGCCACTACTTCTCAGTTTTTAATGAAAGTAAAAGGGAAGCCATACTCTCAAATTCATTTCTGGGAGCATGCATTATCACACACTCCCTACCCTGCATGCTCTTGGCCATGTGTGCCACCACACTTGTAAGAAGTAACAATAGTTTATTCTAAATGTCTTGGCTTTCACAGCCTAAATTGAGGCCGTTAGTGGCACTTGGAAATTATTTTTGTGGTTTACTTTTATAGATAACACATTTCTCAGCCCTACCCCTTCTGCTGGCTCCTTCAGAAATTTGGTTGAAGGAAACCACACAGAATTCTGAAATCTGTGGGCCAGGTGCCCACATCACAGTGACTTGGATCCCCACATGGGTGGCTGTTGGCAAGACATCAAAGTCTGTTCTTTCTCCTATTATCATTCCTAACAGGAAATTTGACTCCAGTGAATATAAAAAATATAATATTTTCAGTAGCTTTAACTCATAACCCATTAATTACTTTGGGTTTTATTTATTGTGCTTCTGGTATTTCTCTTACATTTAAAACTCTCCAAGAGTCTTTTAATTTTAATATGATACTATTGTGTATGAGCAATTGTGGCAGGCCTACTGGCAGCAGTAAGAAGAAAGAATTTGATGAAAATTTCTTGTCACTGTTCTTCCCCAGATCACCAAAGTCACCAACTTCCTCACATTATGTTCTCCACTGTTGTCTTCATTTCAGCTCAGAGTGTTTTCTTGCCTCTTAGTACAGAAACAGGAAAGTGAATTCACTTAGTCTGTTGTTCATTATTCCACAAATATTTACTCATGAATTGTTATCAGCCAGAGAGTTAAGATGCTCTAGGGAATTCAGTAGGGAGCAAGGTGGACCCAGTCCCTTGTCATCATGAAGCTCAGATTTTCATGGAGGGGACAGATCCAGCAAGAAAAAGCAAAATAAAGACAGATGTGGTAAGTGTTGGAAAGGGAAACAGGATGAGCTGAAAGTGAAAACAGCCCGGTTTTCACTTGGAGGGGCTGTTAGTGAAGGAAGACTTCTTGGAAGCACTGAGCTGGGAAGACACCAAGACAAGCCAGGCATATGAGCACTGGACTTAAGGCTGCTGGCAAAGATGCTAACCGTACCCTCTGGTTGTGCTCAAGCACTTTCTGTCTTTTAAAGGGGGACCCAATTTTACGTCCTAGCACTTCCAGGTGTAAGTGCTAGAACAGTGCCAGGAACAGACTAGAAGACACAGAAACAACTCCAAATATACTGAACCATCTCGTCTTTGACAAAGGAGTCAAACACTTTCATTGGAGAAAAGATAGTATCTTTAATAAATGCTGCTGAAAAACTGAGTTGAAACCTGCCAAAGACTAAAACTAGATCTGTCTTTCACCGTACACTAAACTAAATCAAAGTGAATGGAAGATCTAAATAGTAAAACAGAAACACTAAACCTGCTGGAAGATAGGTTAAGTAAAACTCTTAGAGACACTGGCATAGGGACAGACTTTATGAACAAAATCTCAATAGCATGGACACTAGCAGAAAGAATTAACACCTGGCATCTCATTTCATTAAAAAGCTTCTTCATGGCAAGAGAAACCAACAACAGTGAAAGTCAACCTACAAGTTGGAAATACATTTTACCAGACATTCCTCAGTCGAAGGACTACTATCTTGAATATATAAAATACTTTTAAAAATCAGCCCCCCCGAAGTAAAGACCCAGTTCAAAATGGGCATCTGAAAGAAGCAGACTTCATTTCCGGTGAAGGAGTAAGGCAGCAGTCTTTATAACTGACCAGAACCACAGTGAGAAAGAAGCTTTTTATGAATCTCAGGGGCAAGCACAGCTTAACATTCTGTCCAGTGACTTCTCTGTAAGAAATCAATGTCCAGCAGTCTCCTCAGAGCAGTACATGATTCCTCCTGCCACTAAAGAATGTAAAGCAGAGGTTTCCCAGGGGACACACACCTGAGTGTGCCAGCCATCAGTGCCTGGCTTTGCTCCCTTCCATTCGCATCCTTATCTCTATATAGTCATACTGCAGAAGATCAGATTGTTTCTTTCATAAAAATTTTCTTGTTAATCACTAGTAGAATCTAATTACATCATCTTGCCATACTTGCTCATCTACATCTGATTACATCACTTTGTGTTTTTCAACCCTTGTATCATAACAAAACATTTCTTCATCTGTAATAGGTTGAGAAGTAACCCTGTAATGATGCAGACATGCCTGTGCTAGTCACGACCTGCCGCTAGACAAAATACCAGATGCTCACATCTTAAGGAGAAGAGATTTATTTTGGCTCACTATTTTCAAAGGATTTGACCCATGGTCAGCTGGTTCCAAGACCAAAATGGCATGGTGGAAGGGACAGCAGAGGAAAATTGCTCACCTCATGGTGGCTGGGAAGCAAAGTGCATGCAGAGAGATCGAGAACAATACCTCATTCCAGGTCACTTTTCCAGTGACCCATGTTGAACCAGGCCATACCTCTTAAGAGCACCTGTTAATTCATTGATAAGAATAGTGCCTCCAAAATCCAATAATTTTGCAAAAGCCCTACATCTTAAAACTTGAGATTTTATGGGAACATTTTAGATTTAAACCATAACAATGCCCTACCCCATAAACGTGTCAATGTGGCATTATTTGGAAAAGGAGTTTCTGCAGTTTCAGTAAAGTGTCATGAGACTTTACTAAATTAGGGTGGGCCTTGAATCCAATGACATGTCCTCGCAAGAGAAGGGAGGGAGAAACAGACACACAAGAAAGAAAAACACATGCAACATAAGCAGAGATTGGAATTACACCGCCACAGCCAAGGAACATTAGGTGCCTCCAGAAGCTGGAAAAAGGACTGGTTTCTCCTGCTAGACACTTTGGAGAGAACATTTCTTTTCAGACAGTTCAGATTTCTGGCCTCTCCAACTTGTAAGGGAATACATTTCTGTTATTTTAAGCTACCAGCTCTGTGACAATTTGTTGAAGTGACTATGGCAAAAGAGTACATCACCTGGCGGCCTTGATTTTTTTTTAATATTTATTGGTACATTAAATATACACATCATGATTGCACTCCATAATGGGGATTTGTACCAGTATAAGACACAACTTAATTCTCATTTTTTCCCATAGCCCTACCCACCCTACCACCCCCTCATATACATAAAATTTGTTTCCTTACTTTTTTGTTAAAGGTCTGAAAATTATACCTTTCATTTATATCTATTTTAAAAATTAATGAACAAGAGGTCAGTAGCTTAACAATAATATATCACAGGTTCCAGGGAAGGATCCCTGGACAAGCTGTCCTATTAACATATCACAGATTGGGTTCTAAGAGTATGTATCCACCACAGGAACTATGCACAGCCATCCTAGAGACACAGCCATCCTAGAGACAGCAGAATAGGGGAACAGAAGGAAGTGAGTCTAGGAACTAGAAACTGAAGTGATTTCTACCTATGATTATAGACTATAAGCCTTAATTTTTCTATCTTGCCTCTATGTACTACATGGCCTATGAATAGCATAATACATAGAATAATAAAATAATAGCTATGAAAATGAGCCCCACATTGTATTACTCCATAAAAAATAAGCCTCTGGTGTTAGAGAAGATGGAGAAGAATGGAAAAAATAAAAGTTGTATTCCATAGACCTCATGAATCCATCAAGGAGCAGGAATTCCTCACACTGTGAGACACTGGGTAAGCTCCCCGTAGCCCAAACTGTCCAGAGCTGCCACATCATCCTGATGAATTTCCAAAAGTCACAGACTGTCTTCTGTTCCTTCTTCCTCACAGAGACTGAGAGGACAGTACGAGTCATTCAGCAGGAGAACGTGTGCCTAACACATGCATGACTGCAGTCCAAGCCCAAGCACAAAGGAAGAATAGGAGAAGGCAGGAAGAAATGGGGAAGGAAAAAAAGGGGGGGAGAGAGGAAGGGAGGGGAGGGCAGGCACAAGTCATGCTTGGCTATCTTTGGTGATTTAATATTTTTTCAACTTTATATTTTATCAGTATGTGTCTGCAGCAAGGGGTGATTGCCATATCACAGTGCCAAACTCAGAATCAAACACTGTTCTCTGACCATTAGATGCATAAACTAATATTATCTGGGAGTCTTTGGAAGACATCTGAGCATCCTGGGACCACTCAGTCCTAACTCCTGGGCCAACCCTGTGGATGTTTCAAAAGAAACCCAGAGAGCCACGGTGGTGGTTTTGAGGAAGGTCTCAGAGCCCTCACTGCCAAAGCTAAACCAGCTGAGTAAACATGGGCAGCAGAACCACACAGCTCAGTGTAGTCACCCCACTCTGCCATGAGCTGACAAGGAGCCCTAGTTCCACTGCGGCAGGGCACACACGGAGCTCGTCTGCCTACACAGCGCGAGGCACTCCAGCGCTCAGGCCGCCTCCCGACCACAAGGGCTCAGAAGTCTAAGGCGCAGAAGGGGAGACAGAGAGATTAGAGCTCAGAATGAGACTGCCCTTGATTTACAAATGCGCGCGCTGGCACTCACCTGGAAATGTGTTAGGGAGGACTTGGCTTCCCTCCTTCTCCTGGCCTCCAAACAAATTAAATTATATTTAACTAAAACTCTCGTTTGCACTCAAGATCATACCACCTGCTGAGCCAGCACACGACCTAATTATAGGTGAGTGCAGTGAACTGGAAGAATACTGAGTAACATAGGTCGGGATTCCACCTCTACTCACTGACACTTGAATGAGCCAGTGAAGAAGCACATTTACCTACTGAAGTATCAGTTTCCTCAGTTGTGAAATAGAGGAGCCTTGTTATAGAAAATGAGGGCCATTTTTAAATTCATTATTTGAAGAAAACACAAAATATCAACCGAACAAGGATTAATGAAATTCATAAGCTATCAAGTTTTAACAACTTGCAAGTCGATCTTGAGCGAATGATAGAGATTCGTAGAAATCAACCCCACAGAAGCTTAGATATAAACTGCGACTTTATCTCATAAACACGACTGTCTATGGCTGTGGAAAATTTTTCACAGTAAATTATTTGAAGTGAAACTTGCTTAAATTTAAAAGTAGTGGAAATTGGTTTAAAAAAAAATGACTGAGTAACACAAGCATGCCAACGAACAGAAAGCATGAAGGATAAGGGTACCAGAGACTCACAACAAAGGACTCTTCTTGGGTCAGGCTGGGTTGGAATACAACTAGGAGAGAGTAAAGTACTCAGGGGTGGGGGTCAAATCCTACTAATAATAATAATCCAGTGTAAAAATCAAAGGGCGTAAACGTCAGCCTGCAGGGCCAGTGTCAGAGTGCAAGTTTAGCACGCTCACCAAGGAGGACGGAAGAGTTCCTGAGTCAGGTGCGGTGAGCGCTTTGCCTCCAATGAATGCATTAGGAAGAAGAGACGAATGCAGAGCGTGAGGGGCTGGGCGGGCGGCCCCGGGCGCACAGAGCCGCCACTGTGAGGCTGCTCCCACCGCCCAGCCCTCCGAGCTCGGCTGAAGCAGGGCGTTTCTGGCGGAGGGAGAGGGGGTGGGTGGCCAAGGTGGAGCTTGCTCCTGTCACCTGCTTCCCTTCACTGTGGTCATTTTCACAAGGCAGAAGCGGGTAGAGGCAGGAGGCAAATCCAGCACATCGTCAAAATCACTAAGTGCTTGGTGCCAAAAGGAAATGTGGGCGAAGGACTATAATGAGAGGGAAAGCAAAGCGGGGCTTGCTCCAAGCAGTGAGATGTGTCTGCGCGGGAGAGAACAGCAGTCCTGCTGGCCCTGGGACAGCCAGAGCCTTAATCTGTAAATCGCTGTGAAGCCCAATATGTCAAAAAAAATGCGGCCACCCTTGGAGTACAGGCATAAGGCCACCAAGAAACCCCCCGCGCTAACCCTGAGGATAACCCGTGTGGAAATGCAAGACACCACAGCGTCCAAGGCGGGGAAGGGCGGCTTGCCAGAACCTAATTCCATTTAATCAAGACGGTAAGAAATGATGAGCACGTGTCCCCTAATCCCAAATGAAAAACACACGCACATGTGTGCTCAGACACGCGCGCGCGCACACACACACACACAGCTCCTAAGAATACTCGACTGTACATTCTCTCATCTCTCTTTATAAGCCTACTCTAAAATTTCTGGCAAAGGCCTGAAAGTCATTAGTAATTTAACTGAAACGTAAAATTTTACAGCGGCGCATTGGTAGCTATTATGAGGCATAAATCTGTGGGGCTCTGGCAGGTTGAACTCCCCCCTCCCACTCTTCACCAGGCTACAGAAAGCATTTAACGGTGCTGGGGGTACAGAGCTCCCATTTTGGAATTAAATTAGAGACATGAGAATACTAAAATACCCTTTCTTTTCTCAATCCACACTAACCATTTGGAATAGCTTTCTTGGGCCAGGTCCCACTAGAGAAAATGTCATCCTCTTCAGGAAATTTGGATTCAACAAATTGCCTTGCAAAAACTGTTGTGTACAGAACCATCAGGTCCAACAAAATCTGTGTTTGCTTTGTCCAGACTCATATCAAGCCACGCTCGTCATCTGCGGAGGTCACTGGCAAGCACAAGTGTGTCACTCCTAAATTCCAACAGACGGTTTTTCTATAAAGCAGAACTAGAGAAACACCACATGTAATCTTTTAGGAGAACTTCCTCATATTCAAGATGACTTTTTGTTCCTTGGTGTTCAACAGAAGCCTTCCTGAATTTGTTAATTTAGGGTGCACACGCATTCGCATAGCCAAAGCGGTATGTCTCTGACTATGGGATCGTTAGCATATGATATTTGATTATTATTATAGTAGTGACTTTGCAGAAACAGGTGGGACTTGGAATTGTCACATATTATGCCCTGGGCCAGAAAGAGCATGTATGAGAGCTGGTGCCTCCTTTCCAGTCTTGTGTCCTCAGCGCACAATGGTGTGCTTAATGGTGACAGGCGGTGCAGGCTTCACGTAAGCCTGGATCCAGGAGCTCTGACTCATGACTCACGTCACAGGCTGGAACTGACAACTAATTTGTCAAGGTTATCATATGAAACACAAAATTCATTGCCATTTTTAGTCTAAACTGAAAGTACTAGGAGACTCAGAAGCCACAGTTATTTGCCGGGCATCTCAAGGACATGGACATCTCAGTAAACTTTTTTTTTTTTTTTGAAAACTACTGAACACCATTAATTCTAAGATCTTCTTTATTTTATTTTACTAGAAAACTAGTATTGTGCTAATTGCCAATTTCTCCATTATTTTTATTTTTTAAATGAAATCTATATTGGTACATTATGTATACACATCATGATTGCACTCAACAATGAGAATTTGTACCAATATGTGACACAACTTAATTCTCATTTTTCCCCATAACCCTACCCACCCTACCACACCCACCCCCTATATCCATAAGCTTTGCTGCCTTTCTTTTTTGTTATAATCTCATTATTTCCCCCCTTCATCCTATTTCATTTTGAGTATTTTCTATTTCACAATATATAACATACATTCTAAAACTCATTTACATCTTCATTTTCTCATACCAGGGAAATGATGCGATATTTACATATCTGTGACCTATTTATTTCACTTATGAGGATGTCCTCAAGGTACCTCCATTTATATATAAATGATTCAAACTTATCATTTTTTATGGCAAAGTAATACTCCATTCTGTAGAAGAACCACAGCTTTTTTATCCAGTCTCCAGTTGATGGACATTTGGGTTGTTTCCAAGACTTAGCAATCACAAACTGAGTGCTATAAACATGGGTGCACATATGTCACTGTGATATGAGTCTTTTACTTATTTTGTATATATATCTAGCAGAGAAATGGCTGGGTGAAATGGCACCTCTAAAACTAGCTTTTTGAGGAATCTCCAAACTGATCTCCACAAGGGCTGTACAAGTCTACATTCCCACCAACAGTGGAGAAGGGTTCCTTTTTCTCCACAGCCTTGCCAACATTTGTTACTGGCTAATTCTGAAATGGCAGCCATTCTTTGTGGAGTAGGATGAAATCTCCATTATTTTTACAGGAAAATGTTAAATATTAATGCAGATGTTAGCATAACCATTAAGTTTATTTATAAATACCACTACATTCACCATTATTTAAAGTAAAATAAATGGGCATGTTTTCTGCACCCTCAATGCTCACAGACTAAAATGAAGTAATAAGATACAAATGACTATGTTTTATGGGTTTCCTTCTGATTACAGCACCTCCCAGAGAGAAGACATTTATCAGCTCTATTGAATTTCAGGATATCATGGGCATTTTCCTTAAAGGAAGTAGAGCCCCTTATGCTACATCACAAATGATGTTAGTGCTGCTGACAAGTGACATATATCTGTCCTGTTAGGACTGGTTTTAGCAGTAGTAACAAAAAGTTTCACTCAAAGTATAAGGTACAGGGAGGATTCATTGACTCATGTTGTTGAAAATGCCATGGGAAAAGTAGGCTACGGATGGGTCTAATCAAGCTACTCAGTGATATAGATCTTTTTCTTCCTAAGATGTGCTTTTCTTCTGGTTCCAGAATGGCTACACCCTTCCCCATAAGAGCATACTTCAAAATTGATATCTTCAACCATATCCTTGATATTGATGTTATTGATCATATTTCTAGGAAAATCTGTGAGATTTCATCTGTTTTGATGGCTTAAATTAAGTGGCTTAAAATACATGCCCAAACCTTGACCTTCTTATAATATGTTCACAAAAGGCACTAATCAGATTACCTTAGGTCACTTTCTCTCCACTACAATCTGTAGAATCCAGTAGAATCAGTTTTCCCAGGCCTCAGAACACAAATAGGTAGCGTTGGAAAGAGGTGAAAGTGCTACTGTACTAAGGGAGCTGACAAGCATCCCCTCCAGAGTATCTCATGCGCTGGGGCAGATCCTCCTGGGATCTGAGAACCAAGAACAGTGGTCCATCTCCAGAGCTTCTGTTGTGAATGGAATGCAGGGCTCCTCCATACAACAGCTGATGAGCTGATGCATAGAAGTAGGACATGGAGGAGGTACAAACTTCTGACTGTTCCTCCAAAGCCCACATCTGTGTCCTCAATAGTTCACTCTCTTGTAATATTCTTCCACCTTTTCATATTTCTGGAGATGTATTTAGAGTATTTAAAATGGAGCGCCAGATTTCTGGGTGGTTTTTCTCCAATCTGGTCTTATCTTACCTTCCTCTCGCCCTTCCCTCTGGAGATGTCTATATTGCATGAGATGATGAATGTAATGGAAGGTGAATGAATCCTTCACAACTGAACTCCTCTGAAATCCCCTGTGCAGAGTTCCCTTGATTCGTACAGTTGTCTAAATAATCTGTAGGGCCAGCTAGAGCTACAAATCATTGAGTCCTGTCTACACTATCATTACCTTCTCCTCATCTGTGTGCCAATTACAACCCTATTCATTTGTCATTTCGGTTTGAAAAAAATCATTTTACAAATGCAGATAGACCCCTGGGAGCATAGAAGTCTCCATCTCACTGCTATTTCAGTGGAGGCATTTGTGTAATTGGCAAGGTTGTTTCTGGCACTGGCTCTACAGGTCTTAGAGTAGAACATGTGGCACCTCACCCCAAGAATACACATGTGCATTTTAAACCTTATTCCCAGGTGCACATTCTTCTATCTGCGCTTCCGTCTCTCCCTACCCAGGGAGTTCCATTTCTACCTTCCTGACGATTACTTACCACTAGCCACATCCCATTCTTGTCTTCACCTTGGGACATTACCTCTTTTTCACTCCACAATCATTAAATGACTCAGGTCTCTGACTAAAGTATACGTAACCGTCACATCCAGTGAAACCTCTCACCGGTAATGTAGATAAGTTCAGCCTCTTTCCTTTCACCGTAATCTCCCATTAAAGCTCCTTTTGGATGACAATATCATAAAGTTCCGGGAAACTGAACAACTCCTAGAACTCTTCCACAGTCAAAGGTAGGTCGCACATCTACACTTGGGAAGATTTTTCAATGAGACCAGTAGTCACAACCAGGATAACCGATCCTCACTCTTGGAGATGATTCCAACCTCCCCTGAATCAGAATTGAACAGCAAGTCGCTTTTAGTCTCAAATACTATGTGCAGCAGCTCACCCTGGGGATTTTGTGTTGCATATCCTTTGTGCAAGCCTAACTGGTATCTCATAACTAGCTTGAACTCATCAGGACCTCTGACCCTTCCTTACTTTCTTCCATCAGGCACAGAGAAGATGCCAAAAATTAAAAATTATAAGTTGCCCTTGAAACAGGTTTCTGATTTAAAGAAATAATCTGTTTACAAGTAAGAAAAACAAAGATATGACACTTTCTATCATTGCTCCCACATCGCTAAAACAGATTTCTCAAATGTTCATGTGCCAGCAGAGAGGGCTAGCAGAACTCGATACCCAAAACAGGTCCTGCATATTACCTGACTAAAGCACGCAGAGTATTGATCAGTTTGTCTGAGAGCCCTGGTACAATGGAAAAGGAAACTGAGTCTGACCATATGGTGGATGTGAAAAGAGTAGTTTTGTTTATGGGTGGCAGAGGTCCCCTGTGGCTCCTGGTCAGCGGTGAAGGGTGAAGGAGGACCAGGGAGCACAAAACAGAAGAGCTCAGCGTGCTGGGAATGGCTTGGTATCCAGGCAAATGCTTTTGCAGCTCCCAGCAAAAACCCTGCACATAACTCCGAGGTCTTTCTAAGGTGATTCTTTTTAGAAAGTTGTTACTCAGTTAATAGCTTTCCAGGTAAAATGGGCTCCACTTGGACCACAGTGTCATCAGTGATAAGTTTACTGCAGTAGAATTGAGGTTTGGGATCAGGAGGGCTCTGGAGAGTAGAGCCACATGGCAGTGATTGGCTTATTCTAGCCTATATTCTTCAAGAGTGTGAATATAACAGCTGAGTCCGGAAGCTAAAAAAAAAAAAAAAAAAAAGACCTCTCACACTAAAACTTGCTTTATAATAGTCTGTGAAAGAAGATATATCTTTTAACTTCCTATGGAAATCAACCTCTACTCCTCAGACAGCTGATAATGTCTATCTGTTTATTTACTTCTTTGTTTTTACAGTGCTGAACCCAGGGTCTGTACATGACTGCATCCCTAGATCTCTTTAACTTTTATTTTATAGACAAGTGCTCCTTTAGTTGCTAAGTTGCCTGGACTGGACTCAACCTTATGATCTCTCTGTCTTAGCCTTCCAAAGATGTTTTTGTTTAGATAGAATAAGAGAGACAAAGTCTAGAAGACAAGTATTAATCACACTTTTTTTTTTTTACAAAAAAAGGAAATTAAGTGGATATGAAGTTAGGAAATTTATTTTTTAAAAAGAAAACTAAAGCTCTTATAAGTGCGCAAGATAAAAGACAGAGTTAAAGTGAAAAACAAGATGAAACAATATGTCTTGGAAAATGAAAGCCTAGGATCAAAAGTGAATTGTGTGTTACAGAGAAATAAATCTAATTGTAAGCCATCAAAGTCCAAGGAGAGAAAGACATCAGAGAAATAAAAAGAATTTTTTAAAAAATTAGTGTTCTAATGAATCCATTTAAATCTTCCTTGATGGATACAATTTCTTTGCCTGTCAACCAAGGTGAATCTGACTTATTTCACTGTCAGACCAGCTTTTTCCTGTTACCTCATATGTGTTGTCTTTCTGGCTTGAAGGGTTGAATATTAAGCTCTCATCCTGAAGAACTGGCCTGAATGCTTTGTAATGCACACTGTAACAAGTTAAGCGGGAAAGGGCAAAAGACTGAGGACCGACTGCATGCTAGAATCTAAAACAAACACAAGGGAGCCACTAGTCGGTACTTTTTTAAAAAATTTAAATATTTATTGGTACATTATATATACACATCATCATCACATTCAACATGGAGTGTACCAGAATATGACATGACCTAATTCTCATTTTTTCCCACTCCCCCACCCACCCTACAACCCCCACTCTCTACATACATAAGCTTTGCTTCCTTTTATTTTTTTAATTGAAATCTTTATTGGTACATTACATATACATATCATGATTGCACTCCACAATGAAAATTTGTACCAGTATAAGACACAATTTAATTCTCATTTTTTCCCATAGCCCTACCCACCCTACCACCCCCACTATATACATAGACTTTGTTTCCTTTCTTTTTTGTTATAATCTCATTATTACACTAGTGGGTACTTTGAAAAGGAATTTATAGCCTGTTTCCTTATTTCCCTTAGGATCTTGCCTGTGAAAATAAATTCAATTATTTTCTGTATGAGAAAAAATATATTTTACAAAAGAAACATAGGTCAACATTTCACACGTCTAATCTACCCTTCCAGTGAGACACCAAAGGTGCGAAAGTATCAGCAAAGACCCTTCATAGAGGCCCAGCTCTGAGGCAGAGCCACCCCTCGCAGACACTGACACTGCTCTGGACACCCCAGGTGTGTTCTTGCTACCAAATTTCTTATTGCCAGTTCCCTTATATATTGAGTGGTAGAAAAAGCTTCGATGGCAATTTATTTCAGGCTAATAGTCTTCCTTATTATTTCTCCTCCAGGAAATTTAAATGCTGATTTTTATTAAGATAAATCATTGATACTATAAAATATATTTCATTTACTTATAGTTTTCTACCCAAAAAGTTTGTGCAGACTTGAAAATTCTAAGTCATCAACCTAGTATTTCTAGTATGCTTTGAAAATCCATTCAAACCCTGCCTCCTTTCCTCAGCTGTTGAGGGCAAAATATAAAGGAAATAAGTTTTCATTTAAGAGGAACTTAGAGTGAGCAGAGCCATTTTGGAATTTGGCGGGAAACAGGAATTAACATTCTTGTGTGCCAGGGGGCATGATTATTAGATCATTAGGTTTGAAGAGCACTGCCTAGCTTTTAGGTGGTGTGAAGAGAATAACTTCCAACCTGTTAGATAACAGATATGCTGAGTTTATGTCCTCAAAAACTGTAAATAACAAATTTAGAGAACTACAGAAGCTAAGAGAGGAAAGCGTCATTGAGAGAAAGCTCCCAAGAGATAGGAAGGGTCCCCAAAGTGGGTGGCTACTGAGGTTGTTTGTCAAGTACAGTTTGTACAGCAAAACCACAACATAGGTACAACATGGTTCAAACTGCAATAAACCTACTGGCTTAAAAACATAGTCATTTAGCTAATATTGACCCAGGAGGGAAACAAGTCCCATAGCAAGAGTATAAGAGAAAACAAAGACTTTCTTGGCAAAGAGTGGGTCCAGATGTTTGTCCCCCATACCTATGCCTCTGATGCCTGAGCTCAATGGACCAAGTGGTGCTGATGATATTATAACCTCAAACTGCTATTTATTTGTAGAGAGGCTCATAGGCCTTGCTATTGCATCTTCATCTTGAGGCCTCTTTAGAGTGGCTACAGCCACAATGTTGGTAGATTCATCTTTTGAGCTGCCTTCCTTGAATTTCTAATCTATCTCTGACTTCACATTAATTTTTATCACAACTGTCTAAAATAATGAAAGCCAAATCTCAAAACTTGCCTTAGAGAAAGTATCCAATGTTACATCAGCACCTGTCTCTTACATATCCACTTCGCAAGCCACTAGGGAAGAAACTTGAGATTTGGAGGGCCATTAGTTTATCCAAGTATTTATCACATTCTTTCAGCCTTGAAAAGCAGACTCTTTAATTTTCTCAGCCTTCCTTAACATGGCAGCAAAAAGATTAACGTAGAAACTGAAATCCTTCAGTGATTGGAGAAAGTCTGTGTTGGAGGTATTTGTCAAGTCATAAGGTTTCTTGAGGACATGAAGCAAACTGTCTTTCCAACTATGTGCTTCCTAATCTCAAAATTATGGAATACATTATCATCAATGTTTGTGAAATTTTGAGTGGACAAATGAACAAATGTACTTTTGCCATAGGATTCATTGTTTAAAACATTTTGTTGTCAACTGGAAGTTAAGTATGTAAAGTGAACACTTCATTGCTAGTAGACACATGGCTAACTTTAGTTCTTTCATACCTACCTTTTATTTAGTTTTTAATTTAGTCATAGAAACAATATTGAAAATTGTTTTCAAATGCTTCAAAAGATTCTTTCCAGTGACAGAAAATACTTTCTAGGGATAGGACGTTCTTACTCATATTAAAAAATATCACGTACAATATATCTGAACTTAAAACATCATCTATAATATGGAAAGGGCTAAGAAAACATACTTGGAAAACAATAGCCAACTTTATTTGTTTTGATTAGTAATTCATCCTAGAACTTTTGCTATAGATAAAGTCAATATAATCATTTAATCAATGATAGTCTTTAAAGTTAAAAATCTCTTTCCATATATACTGGCTCTTTTATTCATTTGTTACCTTTGTGTTCATTTATCTTTGGACCCCATCAGGTAGCAACAAATTTCAATGATACACTTATTTTTGTTAAAAGCCTCTTAAACTTTTTCCCTTTGAAATGCAAACTATTTTTTAAAAATCTTCTTATTTTATGACATAACTCAACCCTTGAGCTAGATTTATTTTTAAAATTTTGTTTTAGGTCCAAGCCATAGTGTCTTGGAAAGAACCTACAGAAAACATGGGGGGGGTTTGTCAAATTTGTATCATATCAAGCACAGTGGTCTCTACACAGCCTTTCTATCTGACTCATCACAATTGACCATTTAGCTCTTCAAAAATTATTTTTCTAATGTGCTTTTTGGCTCCTTTCTCTTTTGTGACACTTGGACTTGGTGGGTTTTTATTGTAGAAGGTTGATAGAGAAGGGAGTAAGGGCGAAAGCTTGGGTGGTGTCTGAAGAAGTGGCTGAAGGGGAGAGAGGGTATAGAAGAGTTCAATGGCCTCCTGAAAGTGGCTTCCCCTCCATGTCTCTCTTTTATCTTGAAGTTTTTAGATCACTGCATCAGCTCTTCATTTTGCTTGTGCTGACAGCTGGGTAGTAATAATATGGTCATCCTAGCTGGAAGCTCCTGTACTTCCTTGAACTATCTTGTAACAGTAAAAAATGGGTAGTCTTCCTTTTGGACCAGGAACAGGAGTGGTTAATTCCCCACCCTAAGCCATCAGATACAGCTGTACCAATTGCTTCACAGGCTTTCCAAGAAATAGAGCAAACCAGACAGGCCTCTCCCAGTTAGTTCCTACATTCTCCTCAGCAGCAGCATTCAACTACGTATAATATTTTCCACCAGTGCACAGGTGTTTTGGAAAGTGCTCCACATGCTTGTTTACACAGGGTAGACGTTTACACATCATGAACGCTTATGTAGTACTTGGAATTTCTTTAGAGGACCTGTTCCCAAGAGCTGCTCCGATTTAACCCTACTTAACCTGCAAAAACTAAAGGGATTATATGGTCATGGGCCACTACTGCATTGGACTTTCCCTTGGTAATATTTCCTTCAAGTGTGGATGGAGCACAATTGTCCTTAATGTTCTTTCTTAGGGACCTTGTTTTGTTACAGTAGCTGATCTTCTGGAGTTAGGTAAGTGGAGAAAGAATATGCTGTGTTTATTTCGTTTATAGATCGAATGCAAAGATGGAAAGAGATTCCTTTATTACTGCATGTTACCTGCCTCCTCTGTGCAACCATATAAATTACCTGAAGCCTTGATTTCAATTCTAAAACCCAGCAATGCTGAAGGGGTAGAGAAGTTGTCTTCATTCACTGCTTCCTGCTGGGAATTACAAATATGTACATATTTTTTGACTTGGAAGTTTTAATTTTAGGAAGCAATTGTAAGGATCTGGGTAAAAGCTAATCAGGATATAACCATTACAGTATCCTTTATAGTATAACAAACCTGAAAATGCAGAGGTGAAATGAAATATATCCTTCTGCCTATAAAGTAGAAAAGTAGGTATTCACGGTGGGGTATATATGGTAGGAGAATGTGATACTGACTTCACTCTTCTCAGTACTAGAGCAAAAATTAGAAAACATTCTCATTCTATATCAAATAATCTCATTTCAAAGTTTTAGTTTATTTTACATATTTATTTAATAATGTCACAACTTGCATAAATGTATATAATATTTACCCAATCAATGTGGCAGGATAGTTCGCAAAAAAATGTTAGCTATTATGTGGTGGGATTAGAAGTGATATTTCTTTTCTTCCTTTTTGTTTGTATATTTTAGAATATATATATATATATATATATATATATATATATATATATATATATATATTTCTTTTGGAAGAAGAAAGGGTTATTCTGTGCCAGAAGTAAATGTGGTCCACTGAAGCTTGGAAGTCTGAAAAATACTGAAGACACCAGCTGTGCACATGGGGCACCAGTGACAGAAGAAAGTTTTGACTTGGATTCAGGCTTGAAATCTGGGTGTTACTTTGTGCACAGAATCTCACTCTTTGGAGCCGAGCAGTCCTTTTACTCTTCTGGGCCTCAGTTTCCCCACCTGTTAGAGAGGACATCACTATGATTTTGCATGGCCCCAGGATTCTTAAGAGCATCAGATAAAGCTCGAAGCTGTTTAAATGTGTTGAGTGACTATATGATACAGGAGTTAGAATTCAATTCAAAGAACAAGTGCCCAGCTACTCTGACTATCTAAGGCCCTCTCCAAAGCTGATCCATCCGTCACCTGCTCTCAGCTCTGGGCTGCGCTAACAAGGAATGTTTCCCATCACCCTCAGAACTCAGCTTGTTTCTCTGTTTCCAGCCATGAATTCAACACTAGCAGATGTGCAGGGAGCCAAAAAGCCAGCTCTGTTTTCCTGCGCTAGTTTCCAGTAACCCAGTTGCCTGCTGCTAACGACACACCTGCAGGGTGTGGGCCTAAGACAATCCCACCTCACTTTGAAACTCTTGCTTCTCTGTGTTAAATATGCCATGGCATACACAGCATGCTATGTTTTCATTTTTCCACAGGAATGTCACAGTATCTACATGAAGGCGAGGCCTTTGCAAAACCACAACACTCTGACTTGCCACTGGGGAAAACTACCTCCCACAGCTGCGACTTGGGAGGGTGCCTTTATCTGTGGATTTTCTCCTGCTTATCTAGCTCCTGTCCCCAGATTGATAAAAAATGAAAGTCTAGCATAGAGTTTGTTATGTCTGCAGAGTGAGTTGCCTAAGCTGTGGGGGACTGTGCTTTTAGATTTTGAGTCACGTTTCTTCATGTTCAACCCTGCAGAAAAGAACTTGGATTTATTTGAAGTGAGTAAGTTTTCTCAGTAGCTCATGAGGAAGATACTCTTAGCAGATTATCCAAGAGAGAACACTGCTTCCCGTTAGAATATGACAGACCAAGTTATCAGGGGAGCATCTGCTATGTTGGAATCTTCTGATCTTCTTGCTTTCTCACAGAGAATGGCACAGTCATTAGCTAAGTAGTTTTACTTTGCATCGTATGTTTTCAAAACTAATAGAAAACAAAAATATTAAAGAACCTTTATAAAGTGCATGGAATTCAGTCTATACCCAAATGAGTACGGTCACTTCACTAAAACAGACTCTTTTCTATGGCAAATATCAGGCATTTACCAGGTTTGGTGGGGAAATGGGCTCTTGCCAATGCAAGGAATAAAGGTGGTTTTAGGGCAATCGCTCTTTGCTCTCAATGTTTCTGGTGAGTATGAGGCACCGTTTGGGTGACATCAGTTCTGATAACTACAGAGCTATTTGTTCCTGGCTGCCCATCTAGCATCCCCTGCCATAACATTTTAAATCATTTCAGCCACAGAAAATAACAGCCAAAGGAATGGCATCAGTCCTGAGAGACAAAGGGACAGTGTTGGAGAAAGTAAAGCAGAGGTATTCTTGCTTCAGTTTAAAATTAATAGAGTTGGTTATACTTTCTAAGTACACTTGGAATCCCAGCTGCCAGAGAATGGGCTAAACACTGAAAGCCCTCTGAGACTGCCAGCCCAGGACAGGTAGTGGTGTTGTCCAGCAGGCAAGCAGAGAGAGCCTGCCAGGAGGACGGCACTGTCCTCGGGGAGCTGCTTCCACACATCGGCAGCCTTTGATCTCCACTGAGGCTGCCCGGGATGCCAGCGCTGCAGTGGGTGTCCACGAGTTCATTTTACAGAGAGCATCAAAGCAGCTTTCAGGTGGGAAAGCCTCACAACCTGGCCTCTATTTGAAAAGTTAGGAGCTCTAGTTCTCAGAATTTATTAAACAGAAAGAGAGCCAAGAATTGGAGAGAATGGAGAGGACCAGACAGAAATGAAGAGGGGAGAGATTTGGACCCTCGGTGTTTTTGCCAGTGGTCGGCATCGTACAAACACCAGTTTTCTTACATCTAACAAAAATCATTTGAAAGCATGAGATCATTATAATAAATCACAATTTGACCAAATATTAAGCTTTAAAGATCATCAAAACCCTAAACAGATGTTTGTCAGAAGATAGGGAGAAAGAATATCCTCCTGAGGAAAAATAAATAAATAAAATAGCATAAGCAAATAGATTTTTAAGTCATTTAAACCGACTGGAAGGAGCTCAGAGAAAGAAAACATAGCAAATAATCTGTCCCCATCCTTGTGATGTTTTTCTTCTGACTTCTGAAATCAATGATGTATTTTTAAAATACTATTTTTCACGAGAAACATATAAAACATGGAAAATAAGTAAAAACATATCATAATGTCCCTCCCAAGCTCTCCCTACCTGAATTCTTTTGTACACAAAAATTATAACATTTATCCTGAAGACATTAAAGCAATGCAATAAAAAGATGAGAACTGTTGAAAAAGCTGATTGTTTAAAGGGTCAACAGTCACTACAGGGAAGCAGAGGTAATAATATGTCCATCTTCCTTTGCATGGAGAAGTAATGACTAAGCCAATAGTTTGTCTTTAAGAGAGAGATACACATGCATCATCAAAGCAGGAGACTGTAATCAGTAAATATATGAAGAAATGCTCATCAGGGACAGAGGAAATAAAGATTAAAATTGTTGGGAGCAGTTTCCTACAGTGCCATGGCTGCCTATGCAGGAGAGAAAACTCAGCCTGATTTCTGGATCAGAGCCCAACATTGTTTACCCTCCTCAACGATAATTACTGCCTTCGCCAGATTAAACTAAGAACCTCTACACAATTTTTCCAGATTAAATTAAGAACCTCTACACATCTTTTCCAGATTAAATTAAAACAATTGTCAGCACACCCAGGTCCAGATTATAATTTCAGAGAGGAACCCAGCTTGAGGAAACACAACCCTTGGGCCAGGTGCTGACAATTGTCAGTTCTTTATGATTAACCTTGAGAATTAAACAAGCCAAGGATTCTGCCCCTTTTCTACTAACCTTTTTTTTTTTTCTGTACATGTAAACAAAGCTAGTCGGCACGTAGGTGGTACTTAAGAAATGTATAAAAGGAGGCTGATAAATAAATGCGGTGCTCATTCAGTATTGACTGATGAGCCCTTCCAAGTCCTGCTGTCCTGTTTTTATTTCTCATCCTAACCCCTCAGCTCATTACCCCATTGTTCTGCCCTGCTGGTCTGGCATAAAATGAGATAGCTTTATTCTTTTATTGAACTAGTAAATATCTATAAAGACTAATGTCTAGTGTTGACCAGGATGCTTGAAGAAATGGGCACTCTCTAATAAGGTGAAAGTATAAACAAAAGAAACTTTTAAGGAGACCAGAAAACACGGTAGCAGCTATAAAAACATATTAAATACACAAATATGGATGAGAAAAGAATGTCAGGGTCTAGGGTTGGGGATGTAGCTCAAGGGCACAGCATTTTCCCAACAATACACAACCCTGTGTTCAATTGGGGCTCAGGGGTTTTGTATTTTTCTGCATCACAGAAATTCAGTCTTCTCCCATTTAGGGTTCTCTCCCCTCCTCCAGTCTTTCTGAGGCCAAGGTCATGTCAAGATATTGGGGAAGAGGAAAAGGTACATGGTCCTCTATATAGTCACCAGCCTCTGTGAGCATTCCCCAATGAAGCCTTATGTTCTGATCCCAGCAGATCACCAATGAGAGATCCCTTGTCTGGGTGGCAAAGCTAGCAGCTTTCTCCCCTCCTTTCATACTATGTGGACTTGGAATAATTCTGCCACTCCCATGCCCAGGTAGGGCCTTGGAATCTTGCCAGGTTAAGATTTGTAGATTTGTTGCTGTACAACACATAGCATTTTTTTTCTTTGGAAAAATCTACCAAGGGCTGCGTTTCCTGAAGCTGGGCTCCTCTCTGAAATTATAATCTGGAAAACAAGACATGACCTGCAATTAGAAATTTACAAATGCTTCCATTATTCCCACTTCCCTTCCTTCCTCCCCTCTATCCATCATGCCAGCCTTTTTCTAATCTAAAACAGAAATTCTTCAGTCTTTTGTGATGTGTCTCTCTCAGAATTTGTCCTTCTTCATTATCCTAAGGATTTAAGCTTTCGAAAACTGAAGTAGAGGGCTGGGGATTCAGCTCAGTGGTTCTGGTGCGTGCCTTGCAAGTGCAAGGGTCCCCATTCGATCCCAGTAACCACATACAATGCCAGACATGATGGCTCACACCTGTAATCCCAGCACTTGGGAGGCAGAGGCAGGAGGATTGCCGTGAGTTTGAGGCTGAGCTCAGGGCCAGCCTGAACTACAAAAGCAAGACCTTGTCTCAAAAAACAAACTGAAGTGAAGTATTTTAATTTTCCTTCTGATTCAGAATCAAAGCAATAAACACTGAAGACTCTAACTGCCTGAAAAAAAACTATAATGGCTCCCCAAAACCTACTTTATGACCTCAGTTACTAGAAATCTCTTATATGGAAATAATCATATAAAGGGGTAGGTACAGAAAGAATGATTACAGCACCATTTGTAACAGTGAAAAATTAGAGACAACCTAAAATAAACGTTCACTCGAAAGAGGAATAGCTAAAGAAACTATAGTAAAGTAATAGAATAGAATTCATTTTGAACATTAAAAGGGATGTGGTCATCTTTTACATTAACTTAGATAGATACCTGTGAGAACTATGAAGTGAAAATGGCAAACTGCGGAATCATAAGCATGATACGATTTCACTTTAAAGAAAAAAATTCTGAACATTTTCTGTGTTTGTTAGGACTGGCACATAGAAGGATGCCATACATTAGCAGCAACAATTTCAGAGGATGAGCTTAGAAGGGGGAAGAAATTTTCCTTTTTTGCTTTATGACATTTTAAATATTTGATTTGATTAACTATTCTGAAATAATTTTAAACCTAAAAAGTTAAAAGATTAAGTACATGTTAACATATGCTAACTCAGGTCATTAGGATCTCACTATTCCCAAAGCATATACCATTTCTGAAGAATTAGGAGAAAACTCAAAATGAAGGCCTTCCATTTATTGAAATTTACTATTTAGTCACAAGTATTAATCGCGTAAAACTGGCTGATGATTAGTCATTTTGTAAAACTGTGACTAGAGAGTAGATTCCTGTTGTAAAACATGAGAGACCAAAGTTTGCTATGACAGTAGCAACTTTATCACTTTACCAGACGGTATGATTCAAGTAAATTCATATCTTATTTCAAACAAATGATGACAGTTGATATTTGTGTAAATGTAAACATGATCTGAGTTCATACACATGCCAATTGTTCTTTGTTTTCATCTTTGCTACATCCTTCATCATCTGCAACACTAAATGCGTTGTCTGGAGTCACATCTGGGAATACCATCTTACACGAGAGATTCCCATCAGTGATAAAGGAATCTGATTAGCCTGAAATCCGAGACCAAATTGAATACACTTGGCCTGCGTGCAGGGGTGATGACATAACAGAGAATAAAACTTACCAGCTCTGTGGAAATGTTGGGCTGAGAGTCACAGTACAGACAGTGAACACTGCTGATACCGTACCTCCTGACTAGGATCTAATATATTTATACCTAATCCAAAGAGGAGACCACCCAGTATTTCCACTATCTGTTGAAAGACAGTGACACACCCTATCAAATAAGAAACTATCTTCAAGTGGACATTCTTACCCCATAAGCAAGGTGAAAAGTTTGGATAGCACGACAATAAGAGTTATTTTTGTTAATAATCATCTATTCAAATAATACTTGTTGAAGGATTCTATGTCAGAATCGAGTATGTTTTAACTCTTATTCTGACTCAGCACTTTATGTGCACAACCCCTCCAGTCCTCCAACACCCAATGAGCAGTCATTCTATCTTTCAAATTTTCCAGAAGAATGAACAAAGGGACTGAAAAGAGAAACTTACCCAAAGTCACACACTCTGCCATGGAGGAAGCTGAAATTGAAACTCAGCTGACCTGGCTTCAGAACCTTGTGTTTAACTCTACAAATGAAGCTATAAATAAAGGACACACTCTAGTGGGAGAAAAAAATGTAAAAAGAAAAAACAAATTCAAATGCAATGTCATCTGGAGAGAGGATAAGCACAGGGATAAACAGAAACCACAAAGGTCAGAGGTAAGTTTATAAATGTGGGAATTCATGTAGCATGAAGCTAAAAATAATTCCTTGATTTTTTGGAGTCTTGTATTAGCGTATATGTATATGACTGAAGTAAATATCTTCATCAATACAAAGTAGAGATTTCTAACCTGCTGAGTTCTAACCTACCCAAACTAGATGTTTTAGAGTGTACCTCATTTTAGGAGACTCAGGTCCCATTTAATGCCTTCTGTGAGAAATATGGGGTGGTGCTGCAGTGGTCTGTAGTGTGGTCTCTGATAATACAAAACCATACATGGGAATAAGATCTTTACCTTTCATCCTTTACACAAGCAAGCAGTTCCAGAAGATCAGCTCAGTGAATTTTAAAACTGCCCTTCCCTCTTTAGAAAGAAACCACTCCAATAAATGGAATCTCCTCCTTTCATTTTCTATTCTCTAGTCATGGACACTCATTTTGGAAAGATGTTGTTGGCATGTCTTCAGCAAAATTCACTGGTCGTGCTATTTCTATTTGTTATCCAGACTTCATCCCAAAATAGAGGCCAGAGATATGTCACATGTGTCCTCTAGCACTTTAGGAATTAAAAGCATATGGTCAATAAAAATGGACTTTAGACTGTCACTTGGGAGACAGAACCACCTTAAAGCACTATATAACTCTAGAACACTTGTAGGCGCCATTCCAGAGTATTTAAGCCGCAGTGACCTTCCAGAAAGGGCAGTGACCACAGTGATAGGTGAAAAGAGGAGCATTTTAACTTAGATCAAAACATCATCAGTTTTATTATGGGTTGAGTACTAGGAACACAAAAATGACTAAGACACACATCCTCCCTACATTTATCACAAGAGCGGTTTGGAAGGCAGTGGGTCTGATTCATGTTTGTCACTTTTTAAGGAAGATTTGTAAAGAAACTCCTTAATGAAAAGTGAAATTTCGGTCAAATAAAGACATTGGTAGCATGTCTCCCATGCCCAAGAGCCAGAGTTGTTCACCCAAGAGAGTTTCTTATACTAGCAGATTAAGATATTTAGCCAATGTGTGGGGTCAAACCAACATAGGACAAAACAAGAGTTTATTTAAATGTGACATCACATTGGTCACTTTTAAAGTAATAGAATAATTATCTGTCAGATATCCATCGTTTAAAGGAACAGTCATCGAAAAAGAGAAAAGAGAAAGAAGAAAAGGAAAGATCATTTTATTTTGACTGAAAAGCTGAATTGTAAAAATTATGGTTGGCAAAGTGATATCTCTTCCATCAAAGTAAAACATAAAATGATCCTACTGGGCCAATCACAGCTGTCCAATCATAACAAACAAAATTCCTCAGTTGATGTCTTTTTCTGGAGTCATGTATTCTTCACCTCTTATTTTTTCCTCAAAAAAGTAAGTGAAATGATCAAAGATGGGGTGAAGAAAGAAAGACACTTGGGCTGGTTCTTTTGCCTGTGTTGGATTATCTGAAATACACAGATAAAACTGGCCTAAGCCTTAAAATAGAGCGAAGTGTCAATTTCAAAATAAATAATGATAATGGTATTTTCAAGATCAGCTCTTTATTCATGTTCTGTGCCAAAGCATTTAAATACCCTGTGCTATTCATAACATAATGTGGGTGGTAAAAGAAAAAAAGTTATCCCCACTTCAACATGTTATTCCTAGAAAACCTATTCACGTCAATGCAGCAAAGATACAGTTAATTTATATAACCCTGATATCCTGATGATTAAATACACAGTACACGAAGCAAAACATTCTCATGTTTTGGACAGAGGAGAGTGAACATAAACTCTACTTCATGCATTTGCCACAACTATTTTAAATAAATAATAAAATAACTTTAATTAAGAAATGATTCCAGTAAACCATTTTTATCAGACACATAACTCTCTTTTTTAATCCGAAGTTTGAGCCCACACATACTTTTCCCTGTGGGGCTGATGCTTGCTGTGCTGGCAGTTTTGTACCATTTGAGATGATCCATGCGTGGCACTTGTTAATTCCAACTGGATGATGGCATTTTTGGTTCTATAGTTAAATAATTGCTTTTGCATATTTTCTTTCAGGCCGTGCATCTCATTTGAGTGGCTATGCTCAGCTTTGAGGTCACATTTCCTAATTTAAAATTCATCTTTGAGTCACTTAAATCGAGTCAGCTAAAAACATGAAACACTTCAACTTTTTCCCCAATCTAGTTAATTTACAAAGCTCCTATACTTCTTTTGTACAGCTCTACGTAATAATAAATTATTATATTTTCTGTAGTTCTTTTCTAAATCAAAAACAAGTCAAATCCTCCAAATTCTGTAAAAAGGTAAACAAAAATTCACAAAACAATTTAAAATCTAACTCTTCAAACAGGACTTTTGAACTAGAGGGAAGAAAAGTTTTTAAATCCAGGTGCATTTTTATTATGCCTAAAGTAACAAGAGTGTAGTCTTGAGACTGTCAGAGTAGGTTGTTTTAAATTTGACCTGCCTCAAAAATTTGAGCATACAGATAAAACACTGAAACTTACCAACAAATTTAGAGATTCTTTAAGATAAAAAAAGTTAAATTTTCCCAGAAAACAGATATTCTTTGTTATTTCCTTTTTGAAGGAAACTTTATGAATTTATAAGCGTATGTGTATGTGTGTCTATACTTGCAAAAAGGAAAGAGAGAACACCCACGAATGTTCAAAACATGTATTTAAATATCACCAATTACAGGGGCATTCCCTACACTTAACTTCCACGCATAACCTTTGTGTACATATTTCAGTGGAGCCAGAGTGTATTTATGGAATTCAGGGCAGTCCTGCTGGGAAGTGCTCACCCCTGTGACAGTGCGGTAATGCTACTGGGGTGGATCTCATCCAAGAGAAATAAGATAGGGACTATGTTGAGGACAGCAGCGTAAGTCAGAACTGTAATTTCCTTATGGCTTCAACCTGTGAGGGCTGGGGGTGGGGGTGGGGTTTTCTTAATTTCACAAGCTGCTTCCATGAGTGAGCGTTTTTCCCTTTGTGTAAATGCTTCTTTTCTTCTGCAATCAGTCCTTTCCTGTTTCTGATAAAGTATATCCTGCAACCGAAATCGAGTTAAGCAGAGCTACTTAAAGAACTGTGTGCTCTATATTGTATACAGCATCCCGTACAGGGCTGAGGAGTCAGTGTCCACAGCGGTGTGAAGAATGGTGCTAGTGGCCAGCTGTCTTGGTGGTTAAAGCAGATTGGGAATGACTCAGTGGGAGTGAGCAGTGAGACGGTTCTCTTCCATGCCTCTCACTTATTAACCCGTGTGTGTTCATGTGTGTGTGTGTGTGTGTGTGTGTGTGTGTGTGTGTGCATGTGTGTGTGTGGAGGGAGCAGAATGAGAATAGTGCACACATGAAAAACTGGCTTCCTAGAGAATTGAAATGCCCCCTCAAGGAATGTCCAGAAGAATAAATCGCTAACACTCAAGAATTAGGCAAAGGAGACAGCACGATACAGTGGAGAAGGGGAATTTCCCTAGGCTTGACTTTTGCCACTTGATGGCCAACGTGGTGGAGCCCATTTGTGGCTCCTAGCTACAATTTCCCCTCCGTGAACGTAGAGATGTGACATCTATGTCGTGGAGTCACTGTAAGGAGTGAGTCAAGTTGTGGCACTTAGTAGGTATTTAGCCAATGTTTTCCCACACACACATACATGTATTTTAAAAGCTCTTTAAGAAATCCAGAAGTCATCAAGTCCAATTCAAGAACAAGGTCACTGCATTAGTTCCATTTGTGCTGCTGTTACGAAACAACAAAGTTACTGCAAAAAAAAGTTTCTTTAGTTCAGTTTTGGGGGCTAAAAGTTCAACAACCAGCAGCTCCATCAATCTGACCTCTGGGTAGGGATCATGGCAAATGGTATCAAAGTGATAGGAGTCTATATGGAAGCAATCACATGGTAAAAGGAAAAATAGAGAGATTCAGGGCTCCAACTTGGCTTTTACAACAATTTGTTTAGCAGTAGCTAACTCACTCTCAGACCAGTAGTACTCTCTTCCTTAGACAACAGTCTCAGTGACTTTATTACCTCCAACTTCAAGCTTCTACTCCCTTGACACCATCACCCTGAGGACCTAACTTCCGACATATGGACTTTTGGAGGATAAACTACATCCAAAACATGGCAATGAAGGGCCCAGGATTTAGCTCAGTGGCACAGCTCCTTGCCTCACAGATCCAAGGTCCTGACTTAGATCTCTAGTACAAAAAAAAAAAAAAAAAAAAAAAAAAAAAAAAAAAAAAAGAACAATAGCAATCAAACTTCCCAACTACTTTCCCAGATACTTCTCACAGTAAAGCTACCATTTGCATAAGATAATTTTTAAATCCATGGAAATTTAATTTATTCTAATTATACAAAGTATAGTGGCTTCCAGTGTGCTCAGTTATCTCCATTTCATTCCATGAAGGCAGGAACTATGCCCTGCCTGTGCGATGTGCATCCCAGATCCTACCTTAGAATGTGGCACAGACTCAGCTTTTCCGAAACACTATGTAAAATAAATAATACAAATATAAGACCTTCTCTCACCTTCAACATAGGAAAGGCCAAGAGCCAGATCTTTGGACTACTTTCCTCCCTTGCTCCCCACTCTTTTCAGTTTAAAGATAAGAGACTGAGGCAAATTTAAGGCATCACAAAGAAAGGAGCAACTTACCTCTGCTACATTTCTGGAAAGCAATGAGCTGCTCTCTTGTGGTAGGGTGGTTCCCATGTTGCCGTCACCACTCCAACTGGTTAACTTTGTCAAGAAAATTAGGAATTTAGTGGACAAAGCACTGGAGCTAGACATTGGAAGGCCCAGTTAGAAATTCATATTCCAGCCATGAATACTTGAGTAAACCAAATTATCTCTGGCAGTCTCTTTTTTTTTTTCTCATTTGAAAAATGGGGATTAATCATTCTCAGAGTAAATACATTCCTCACTAGTACAGGGGGAAGGAGGGAAGATGAGATAAGATATATAGAAAAGCTTTGTAAAGAATTGGTTAACTGTTATAACCCACATGCTCTTATGAGAACAAAGGCATCTGCTAAAAGCACAGGGATGAGTCTGCTGAGTCTGCGCCTTGATCCCAACAGAGCTGCTGTTGGAAGGCAGAAGCCAGGAGGGAAGAAGAAGCAGAGTGTGAGTGAGTGTGTGTGTGTGTGTGTGTGTGTGTGCCTGTGTACCTGTGTGTTTCTGTGTGTGTGGGACGTGGCATTGACTCTCACAGAGCATTTATTATTTGCTAGAATCAGACACCATGAACATATTTACCAATAATGGGTCCAGTTCGTTTGATGGTTACTACTCTTCTGCAATTCCTCTTCAATAAAAGATCTAGATCATCTAAAGAGCCCACAACTAAAGTGTTTTCAAACTTTAAGGTGAGGGGACCTCACCTAGTTGGATCACAGGGAAGGAGACAAAAGGAAAAAAATTAGCTACATACATAGACAAACTCCCCACAAAAATGTAATTATCATGGAGACCTCTACATTAGGTTCCAGTTTCTTGTCCAGTATACAAAGCAGGCCTGAGGAAAAAACTAAAAGGTAGAACTAAGAGGATAGAAAGCAGAAAACCAGGATGATTAATGCCAGTGCAATCGATGGAAGCGCTGGTCAATCCAAGCCATTGATTGTAATTGGTAACCAGTTAAGGTAAAGGTGAGTTATGTGCAAGGGCAGGACGACACGCAGGGACACACAGTCATGTGGTTTCTGTGGAAATTAATGTAAGCAAGGTTCATAAAAGGCAGGACAAAGCATTCACAAATTAGGAACAGAATAGACAAAATATACAGTTGTAAGTACAACTTTGTCCTTCTAGTAAGAAAGTTTTAGTTATGAGAATAGAATTGGATTCAAGTTACTCTGACTTCAATGTGTAGGCTTTGGCTGGACTCACTTCTATAAACAAGCCAATTGTAAGGATAACTCTTCACAGCCTGCTTTGGGCATAATCAATATTATGGTCTCCCTCAATTATGTACTGCAGACATATAATGATAAAAAAATACTTCTAACTTGCTTGAAGATTCTTAAAACTATCTTCAAAACAAACTGTTTTTATAAGTATTTTTATAACAGCTCTCAACAATCTCATTTAAATTATTGCTTTATATTTTCAGAAAATATACTTTTCATCTTTTGAAGAAGTAAAGTGCCTAGAGGAATTTAGCCTAACATTTGTCTCAAAAGATAATATACTCTATCTCTGCAGTATAGAATTCAGTCTTATTATTTTATTGCTCCATTTTTAATAATATAACTCAGTAGTATGTTTGAGTCAACTAGCACTGAGTCACAAGGACTGACTGTACTTACGTTTCAAATCCTATTTTCATCAATATACCTAGTTGAATTTACTTTCTAGAAATTGCCAATCTGAGAGGACATTTTCCTTCCTGAGACCCAAATTCAGCATTTACCAACCCCCAGGAGATGCAGGATTCTCCTTATATCAAGTTGATTCTTAATACTGTGTCTACAACTTCTGTCTATGGTCATTTCCCATGTCTTCTTTTCCTAATTTCTTTAAAATCTGTGTTTTGTAAATTGGTGCAGTTCAAAAGTTGGTCTAGAAAACACAGAGGATCATTTTTGCCTTTCATACATCTTCTTGCTTCCCCTCTTATATTTTCTTTTAACTCTTTCTATTCTGTGACAATTACTTACCCTATCTCATCTAACATATTGCCCTCTCTCCAAATTTTTAGTGTGCTTTTCACCTAAAACCATCATAGTAAATACCCAACATAAACATTTATTTTAATTCCTCTGATTTACATACACAAAGTCAATGTCTAAAAATATGGGAGGAATTTCATATGAATGAAAAGATGTACTTTTATCAGCTCATATTTTATATGCATACACATTTTGTCATCTTGCCATGTAGGAAATTTCTTGGAGGGAAGAGATAATCTTGCAGATTGACTATAACATAGCAATGAATCTTATTAGTCATTCACATGCCAACCACAATCGGTAATAGACCTATTTGTGAAATGAATGTCAGTTCAAGTCTCCTTGTGAAATGTACTATCAGATGTTTCCACCAACTGATAAGCTTGATCCTTCTTAATTACTTTGACAATAGACTCCTAGTCTCAGTTTTTCTATGAAATGGGGGAGAATAATAAGAGCAATATCCATTTTGCAGAACTATCCTGCAGCTGGGTATGTATTCAGAGAGACCTTGATATAGTGCTACAATTGATGATTAATATTCATTTAGAAAATTTGTTGTTGTTGTTTTGGTACCAGGGATCAAACTCATGACCTTGCACTTTTGAGGGAGGTGCCAGAACCACTGAGCTAAATCCCTGACCCTCAATTAGAAAATGTTGTTGGCCTAACACTTGAACAGTCTACTGAAGAGCACAATAAAGTTTTCTCTTGGTCCATTACTACAACACACTGAAATGATCAAAATTTGATTTTATTATGAACTTAGATATGTAAATTTAAAATAGTGATAAAAAGGCAGAACAGTACATATTCTTCAAATATGTATTATGTTAGGATGTTACATATGTTTTAAGCATTTTTATTCATATAGTTATAGAATCAAACATATATTTAATATTTGCACTATCAACTATCTATTCTACTTTGTAACCCATCTTTTCCACAAACACTTATCATGAACTTCTGTGATGTCAATAAAGGTAATCTCACAGAAAGGTGTTTGCATCAGCAATGAATTCTGATTTATGATTATCACATCATCTATCCACAGCAAAGAAATCTAAACATGTCAATAACCACGTGTAGCTTTTAAGCTAAAGTCAAATATCCCTTTCCAATCAGCTGACTAAGAAAGGCGTTGTTCAGACAGCACTACCCCTCCTAAAAAGTTAAGCAGCATATGATGGCTTTGGAGCATTGATCAGATCTCAGTGAGGCTGAGGGCAAAGGGAACAGGGCAGGGGATGGAGGGAGCCAGCTCTAGGTAACTGGCTCTCACACAAGGCAAATATTTCTTTAAGATGCTCCCAAGAGAATCAGATGGGGGGGTGGCCATTCTCCCATTATGGGACAGAAAGCGTTTCATCTCTCTGGTGTAAAACTAGCAATACTGGCCAGCTCCAGCAAGACAAGGGCTGTTTGGCGAGTTTGTACTTTTCTTTCTCCCTTGGGGAGGAGGGTACTAAAAGGAATAACAAAGTTGGCAGGTGATAAGATGTTTAGGATAAGCCTCTGGGCAGGTGCTAATTCAGAGAAAGGACTAAGTTGCATAGAGAAACAAAAAGCACAGCTTGGCCCTATCCACCCAATACTCTAAACAAATTTTCCTTATAATTTTTACTATAAAACATAAAAGATACCATTTGAAATGTTCAGTATGGCCGAGAAGTGAATAAAATTTCTTCTGATTTGAAAATTAATGTGAAAATGATCAAATGTTTCAAAACTGCTGTGCTTGAGTGTATGTGTGTGTGTGTGTGTGTGTTTATGGATCTTATCATCGTTCAATAATTGCTGCGAGGAAAATAACATGAGTTATAAGAAGAACTTTTTAAAATCAGCACATCAAAAGATAGAAATCTATTATTACTCAAAAAAGGAAAGGAAATGGGGCAACTGGCTTATTTTGTAGTTGCTTTTCACATCCCTTTGGATGCAAGCACAAAATTGCCAATAACGTCTCTTAGCAAAATTGAGTTAGGCACTTATTTGAAAAAATCAGCCATAGTATTACCCTTTCTTAAATTCCCCCAAATCACTCATTGGCACCATCTTGGACAACTGCCTTGACTCCCACCCCTGTTTCTTTGCTCCCTCATTCCCTTCTGTGCCCTGCCATTTGGCTCAAGGGCACCCATGGAATAAAGCAGAGAAAATACTTGTTACTCTGAGCATGACTCACTTGCACAGAGTCCCATTTTGAATTGCTCTTCCTCCTCCTGTGTGGTCATCCCTCCAGCCCTGCAGGCCTGGGATCCACAGCAGAATAGCTGCTTTAGGCCCAAAGGGGCTTCTACTCTTTCTTAAAAGTTGCCATTTCCTTCCAGCAAGAGCAGTTAATGAAAAATCCTCCAATTGGTTGTATTTGTTGTGCTTCGGGGTCTTGCTGCCATTTCAAGGATTTAAAATTAGGCTGGTTTCTGTTTCTGCCTTTCCTGCAGACAGTTAATCACAGGATCTGTTGCCACAAGGAGGCCACAATGGAGATGGCACATGCAACCAGCAAGGAAGCCACTGATTATAGGTCAAGTTAATGTGCTTACACAACACGAATTGTTTAAAACGCTTTGAACATTATTTTGTTTTTCGCCGTCCTTTTCTCAAGATTTGTTTCTCTAGGACCAAGCAACAGGCTTGGCATATTTGTTAATGAGTGAATGGGTTTTTGGTTTTCCCTTGAAAGGCTGGCCAAAGTAATAACAGCCTTTTGCTTGGACAAATCAAAACCAGAATGAGGTGGGGAGTTCTCTACGCCTCACCAAACTTCAAATGTGAGACTTTCTGTTTTCCTTCCTGGCGGGGGCTACCATGACATGCTGGTGATAAAGTTAAAAGTTAGACGAACACAACACACATTTTAAAACTCAATGAAACCTCTCAAAACCACACTTTAATAAAGATTGCCTTTGGCTCAAAGTGCAGTTGGATTTAAAATCCAAGTACAAATGTGCAGTTTGAGTCTCATTAAACCCCAAGTGTACATTGAGACATTTTCCACCTTGACGTCAGTTCCATGCGTCCTTATCTATTATGGCTTATAGGTAGATGTCCCCCAAGACCCTCATTGGCTCATAAGTGGAGCTTTGGAAAGGTAAATGAATCATGGAGCTGCTATAGTTAGAGATGCTATTAGGAGTACAGGCCTGTTCGGAAGAAGTGGGTTACCATGACCTTGATAGGTGCATCTCCCTCCATGACTCCTTCCTGTATTCTCTGCCTCCTGATCACCATCACCTGAGCAGCTGTCCTCTGCCCAAACTCTGCCATGTTGTCCTGCCCTGGAGCTACCAGACTAAGGACTAAAAACGTGCTAGAATAAATTTCTCCTCCTTTAAGTTGTGCATGTTAGGTATCGTGTTCCAGGAGCAAGAAAGTAATTAAAATACTTTCCATGACATGCATATACTCACCCACCAGCCTCTCAGATCCAGCTCACTTTTGTGGCAAGCCACCCTAGCTGGCATTGCTCAACTTTCTGGGACTGCATTGCTTTGCATTAATAAGAAATTCTTTTCATGTCAGGATCTTAAAATGGTCACAAAATACTTAGTGTTTTACATCAGACTGAACATGGAGAACTTCATCTCCACTGAGGATGTAGCTCAGTGGCAGAGTACTTGGCTAGGATGTGCAATGCCTTGGGTTCAATCCCCAGCATCTGAAAAGCAACCCAAAGAACTCATGAGTTCTGACTTGCTGCACCACTTTGTACAGGTTTTTTAATCTCATAATGTCTTAGTTAGTACATCTGTAAAGTGGAGATAATTCAGCTGACCTATTTCCTAAAGATATTGTGCTGAATACTTCATTAGTAATTATAAAGTATATTGAAATTACAGTGCAATAGATAAATGCTTGTAAATAATATGGTGTGTTATAGGCTAGGAAGGCTGCATTCAGCCATTTTTGTGTACAAAAACATTAAAATGAAGTGATATTTTCACATTATATCCAAGGAGAAAGATGATAGAAAGCAAGTCTTAATTCCTGGATGTTTTTATCATTCTGCCTCCCTGACAACCAAAAGGATGAGAAGCAAATGTTATATTAAATAATCTGAATTAACAAAGATAGAAAATTCCTGCTCAAAGCTACTTCTGTCTTCTATGTGCTACTATACACTGCTTGAAAATATACCAACAAGACCAATCAAGAGCAAGAATAATAAGAGTCAGAACTTTTGTTTTGTTTTTGCCTTAAAGTTAGCAGACTCATCAAGAACCTTCTATGACTTTAGCAGCCAGCATTAGGATCAAAAGATAAATAATATAGTTATACCAAGAATATTTTAGTACTGTGTGAATATGAACATTAGATTTTATTCCCTCTAAATTTTACTGTGTTCCTTAAAATATAAAAAAGAATTTAGCCCCATTTCTATTCTCACAAACTGTGTCCAGTGCTGCAGTTATTTCAGCGTTTTGAAGGATGTTTATCCCTGAGAAATGAGAAGGGCCAGACACACCTGATCCTTTCTTTTGCCAACTTCTCTGGGCATTGCAGACAGGAGTCGTTGCCATAACGGCTGTGATGCATGACCCACCCTCTGTGGTGGAGACGACATGGTAGAGATAGGATCTTTGTGTGAAATGAAAAGAGAAAAAGAAAAAACACTTAAGAGAAGATATTTCTAAATTACGCAAAAATTAAGTGAAGCTATTAAAATTACTTTGATCATCAAAAACAAGTAGTACATAGCAGAAAAGAAGAAAAATATGGCTGTATTTTAAAATTACAATCAATTTGTGGAAGGTTTTAGAATAAAGTCCAGTTATAATAACTAGCATCAATTGACTATATCAACAAATGTTACACTGCATAATTTGCATGTATTATAGCATTCCATTCTTACCACTATCTCTTGAGAAATACATCCATTTATATAAACATTTGCTTGAGATTGTGAGTAGGGAATGGCAGGAGGCAAGGACCACTACTTTTGCTATAATAATGTTCAAAAAGTAGGTGCATTGCATAAAAATGAAGTTTAATAGACGTTGGGAAGTCAAGAAATGGAGAAAAACTTAAACAAACTGTAGAGAAGGGAGTCCTCAGAGAAGACTCATCTGTGACGGGCCATGTTCTTCAGTGGAAGATTTGCCAGTTCTAGACATGGGCTGCTGGCTTGGCACTCACTGGAGGACTTCACTGGGAGAATGAGAAATCAGCAAAGCTTTTCGTGGTCAAGAGGAGTTGGCGGGACAATTGGAAACTTCAGGCACCCTAAACACATGGTTAGTTTTTCCCACAGTACATTTCCTGAATTCTGGAACTAGGACTTTTGTAACACAGACTGAAATCCCCTGTAGTACCACAGTATTTAAGAGACAGAGTTGCACTTGAGGATGAGACTTGCCTCAAACAGATGGCTGGACTCCTACTTCTGACATTTGCTAAAGTTGGCAGTAGTGGGAAGCAAGAGATGACCAAAGTTCCAGACCTCTGAAGAGCAGACTGAATCTCCCACAGACTTCTAAGCCCAACACGATAGAGAATTTCAATAAAAAAGCTTTCTATAAAATATCTTAGGAGAATAGGCCTGAGAAACTGAAGTGAAATGATTGAAACTAAATCATCTATACCCACATATCTTATTATAGACTGGCATAAGATGACCGGTTCCTAATGCCACCTTCAGAGCACTGAATCCTCACAGAAATAAGATACCACCTGAAACATCTCAATATCCCTACGCCCAAAGTTTGACATGCAATTGAAATTTACCAGATTTATGGAAAGCCTGGAAAATATGGTTTGTAATTAAGAAAATAATATATAATGGAAGTACATCTAAGAAGATTTTTAAAACTAATGCCCTAATATCTTAAGCCCCATATATGAATACCCCTGAATTCTAATATCACAATTCTAATGTGCCAAAGAAATTAAAAGAAAAGGGAGGAAACTAGATGGAAATATGAACAATTTCAACAGGAAACTGGAATTTATTTCAAATTAAGACATTCTAGAACTACAACACAGTATCTGAGAAAAACTCCTTAAATAACAACATACTGAACTGCAGAGGAGAGTGTAATTGAGCTAAAACATAGGTAAGTAGAAAATATCGAGGGCTGGAGATTTAGCTCAGTGGTTCCCGCGCCTGTCTTGCAAGCTCAAGGACCCGGGTTCGATCCCCGGTAATCACATAACGATACCGGGCGTGGAGACTCACCCCAGCAGCAACCAGTACCACATACCACAGTGCCGGGCATGGTGGCTCACGCCTGTAATCCCAGCACTCGGGAGGCAGAGGCAGGAGAATTGCTGTGATGTGAGTTGGAGGCTGAGCTCAGGGCCAGCCTGAGCTACAAAGTGAGACCCTGTCTCAAAAAAAAAAAAAAAAAAAAAAAAAAAAGAAAGAAAGGAAATACCCAAACCAAAATACACACACGTGAAAAAGGATTAAGGGAAAACAAACCTAAATATATATTTTAAAAAGCATATAATAGTCTGTGAAAATTTTGATATTTCCTGTCATTAGAATCCCAGAAGAAGAGAAAAATGGAGAGGGACAAAATGGAGTGGAAGAAACTTCTGGAAAGATAAGATAGCAAGAAAATTTGCTACTCTGGGAAGATAATATTTAAGAAATTTGCAAACCTAGTGAAAAACACCAGCCCCTAGACTCAAGAGGCTTAGCAAATGCCAAGCATTATCAATACAAAGGGAATCACACCTAAGTATATTGTGGGTAAACTGCTGTAACTAAAAATGAAAATAAAATGCTAAAAGAGCCAGAGGAAAATTACATGAAATCTTAAGTAGAAAATATCCAAATAAATAAATTACATGAAATCTTTAAAGGAACCAGGTTGGAACTGGACTTTTCAGAAGAAAACAGGAAACCTAGAATAAAAGACAATGCCATCTTAAAGTTCCTGAAAATTAAAAACAAAAAGAAATATACAAGCTAGAAGTATATACCCAGCAAAAAATATCTTCCTATGATGAAGAAGAAATAGAAAGGCTTTAAGGCAATATTTTCAGATAGAAAATATATATTCAGATCTTCATTACAAAGAAAACTAAAAAGTTAGGATCTACAGAAATCAAGAGCACCAGAAATAGTATGTGAATATTACTTAAATAAATGATAGCTTAATATAAAAGTAATAATATTATAATGAATAAGATGATACAAATATAAAATATGTGACAATTGCACATAAGATGTGAAGTCCTAGTTTGCTAAAGTTCTTTCATTTTTCAGGCAATGATGAAGTTATCAATTTAAGGTATATTACAATAAATCAAGAATGCATATTTTAATATTTAAGATAACCACTCAAAATTTTTACAATCTGTAACTGAAAGACCAGTAGAGAAATAAAAATTGATAATAAAAAACTTCTATTAATCCAAAAGTAGAGAAGAAAGAAGAAATGAGCAAAGAAGAGATACAGAAAACAGTACAGGGGAGATCAGAACCCCACTGTGTTAATTTGTTCATGAGCGGGATTAAATAGATTTAGCCATGTAGACAGAAGACACAAATTCATCCTTTTGCATTAAAAAAATAAGCTCCAGTTGTATGCTATTAATAGAAGATTTGCTTTTATGCTAAGGATATAATATATTCATAGGTGAACTCAGAGCAGGAAAGGGACTCAACCTGCTCTTGCTAGCTTGGGGTAGAGGAAAGGGCCATAGGTCCAAAAGTACAGTAGAGTCTCAAAGCTGAGAACATTCCTCAGGTGACAGACAGCAAGAAATGAGGACTTCAGCCCTATACATACAAGAGACACAATTCTGCCTATGACCAGAGTCAGCAAGAAAACAGAAGCTACTTCCTTAAAGAACACAGTAAGCGGACACCTTACCTTTTGCCTGGTGAGAACCTTTTAGATTTCTAAGTTAAAGAATTTTAAGGTAATATGTTTATGTTGTTTTAAGCCATTGTATTTGTTGTATCTTTTTACAGCAGCAATAGAAAATCACTCTTTGAAGTAATCACCATTATTACTGAGTTTTACTTATTTGCTCAGTTTTTAGAAGTATTCTACTGAGGGCCTATTCTGTGGCAGGAACTATTCTATGGAAGCAGGCACAACAAGAGACAAATTGGCAAAAGTGTCACCTTCACAGGGCTCACCCATTCGTAGGACCGAATCAGAACTGGAACAAGGGCCACAGAGTACAGAAACTAGCTGTATGCATCATGCTGAGTAGATTATGTAAGAAGCAAATCTGTTTAAAAAATACAGGAGACAAATGCTCAGCAAGTGTGGGCAACGTTGAGAATTTCCTAAGCTTATTTATAATGCACTAATGCAAGCAAATGATAATATTATAACAAAAATTAGTCCTCCCTAAGAAGATTATTTTACCAATTTGATAAACTGTTAATGAGATTTGGTCAATGCAGACATTTCGTTTAGCTTATACCCACAGTAAGAGTTACAAAAAAAAAAAAAAGGAACTACATTTTATATTGAAAACTATCTGAGGCTTATTATCCATATAACTAAGTTAATTTCTTAATGAATTAAAAACAATTGCTCTTCAATTCATGAATTTGTTCTTTCTACATCATAAAATACAATTTTTAAAAATGCTTTGGAACCATTATAGATCTCCATTCACTAAACCAACTCAAAGTATTTCAGTGTTTTGTTGATTCTAAGCATTTACATACGTGTAACGTCTACCAATTTTCACAAACATTTTGTATTTTATCTCCATTTTAGATCAGAAATTAAGTGGTTAGAAAGCAGAGCAGAATTAAAACACTAAAAGAGCACTTCACAGTTTGCGTTAAAGTTTACAACTCAGTGCAGACAGTAAGTGGCTTCAGGGAGACCAGAGACATAGATTCCTCCCTTTAGAATGAACTTCTAAGGCAAAAAGCAAAAAAATGTGCCACAGTGGATCACCTTCCTCTCTAGTGAGCACAGCAGAGCAGCCTGCCAAAATAAAGAAACCCACCCCATTTAACGCTGCAAATCTTTCAATTCTAACTTCTGGTAGCAAAGGAAACAGCATCACTTTGCAACATTCCAGTGCACTGAGTTAGTTTCTGGAGTCTTCCATGTCTGCTCTGCACAAAAGATGAATTGATGCCTTGGTCCTTTGTTACTTTCAGTGAACTACCTCTGAAATTAGTACAAGACCATGAGCAATGAACCAATGGAGTCAGCAAACTCAACATTATAAGCAATCCCACTCTCTCTTTTGTAGGGTATTGATGGAAATTTCACATCTTAACACTGTAAGGAGAATTGCTTTCACCAGATTTGTCTACTTTTCTACTTTTAAATGCTAAAAAATCATTTTCTTTGGATAACTTGGCAAAGATCGACAATCTGTCAGTGCTACCGTAATGAGGGGCTGTGGGCCATTCTGTTAAGGTCAGACTTCTAAGAAAATGGCACCTTTAACCCAACGAAAGAGTATGACTTGATGGACACAACTTGATAGACTTACCTTAGGCCTGTAGAAAGCATGGGGCTCATAAAAGAAGGAAGAAAACAAAAGGGCATTTTGGACACAGAAATTATATAAAAAATAAAACAAGAAGAGGAAAAGGAAAAATATTTTGAAAGCCTTAGGTTCCACCTAAGCATTCAACAATGAAAAGACTGTAAGAAAAAAAAATAGTGTATGCATTCTGAGCATACTTTTTATACTTTTAAAAATGTTTTTGATAATTATTCATAGTATTAGAAATTATTCATGATAAAATATTATTTGGAAGAGAAAGTAGGAAAGCTTCATATTCAGCATAAGAGTAATTTTATCATGCTTATCCTTACCCCCAGCCCTCTCCCATGTCTCTTATTAGAAGGTATTAAAAATATAGAAATGAGATTAATGGGCTCAATCTGTCTTGAACGCAACAGGGAATATATTGATAATACAACTGCTTGATGCAAGGACAGAAGAAGCCTCAAAAAAAGCTTGGTCCAAGGTTCAAATGTCAATATCTGTCCTGCTGACTCCTATTCTCAGGCAAGACTCACCCTGGAGATCTGGGGCCACATGTATTCTCAGTCAAGATTGGTGAGAGAGACAAAACTACAGAGCCTGTTGACGGTTCCAATTTGTTGTCTTGTTTTTCATTCCCAACAAGGAACCAAAGCCTGTAGCCAAGACAGCGTGTTACCTCTTGTATCTCCTTACACTACACTGTTATAACCAGAGGGCAGAAAAACGCAGAATGGGAGATCTGATCAACTCTAGGAAAGGGGAGAGGAATGTTGATGAAAAATAAAGGGAAAAAAATAGAAGAAAAGATGCCCTCAAGTTTTAACTTGGTTATCTGGATATGGATTATACATAATTTTAAGTGATGTAATAGTTTTAGATATGATAAAAGAATACATCAACAAGTATGTATAATCTGAAAAAGAAATTGCAAAGTTCCACAAGGGTGAAGAGGCACATTCCCTACTATCACTAAAGTCAGGTTATGCATAGATTGCTAGCTTCCTACAATTGTATAAAATTACATTTGGTTGAAAATTGTTTTATAGACAGTTTTATAACTTTCACTACAGCATTATTTTTTTTCCTGCATTGAGTTTACTGGTACACTTTAGATACACATCATGATCACATTCAACATTGAGAATTTGTACCTGTACTCAGTAGATCTTCATTCTCATGTTCTCCCATTTCCTTGACCTTCCTGCAACCCCCCCACACCCTATATACATAAGCTTTGTTTCTGTTTTTTTGTTTTTACCATAAAATTTTTTTCTTTCCTTTCCTTACTTTTCCCTATATATACTTTCCCTTTTCCCTTTGAACATTTCCTTCCTATTTCACAATACCTATTTTACATTTGGGACAGCGCTTACTTCAGTTTCTCATACTAGAAAAACAATACAGTATTTACATGTTTATGTCCTATTTATTTTATCTATGAGTGTGTCCTCCAGCTACATCCATTTAAGTATAAATGTCTCTAATTTATCATTCTTTATGACTGAGTGATACTCCATTTTATTTTTTAAAAAACACATCTTTATCCAGTCTCTACTTGCTGGGCATTTGGACTGCATCCAGGACTGAGATATTACAAACTGTGCTGCAATAAACATAGGTGCACATATGTTGCTGTGATATGAATCTTTTAGTTCTTTTTTGTTGTTTTGTTTTGTTTAATTGACTTTTGTCAGTACATTTTACATGTTATGATCACAATCAGCATTGTGAATCTGTACCAGTACATGACATGACTTAAATCTCATTTTTTCACATTCCCCTGCCCTTCTAAGTTCCCTACTCCTTATATATAAGTGTTATAGTGTTGTTTCCTTTTTTAGTCATCTTTTTTTTCTTCCCCTTCTTTACTTATCCCTACCCCCTTTTCCCTTTGAATATTTTCTTACTACTTCCCAATACCTATCAGACATTTTTTTTTTTTTTAGACAAGGTCTTGTTTTGTGGTTCAGGCTGGTCCTAAACTCACTATGTAGCCCAGGCTATTCTCCAACTCACAGCAATCCTCCTGCTTCTGCTTCCCAAGTGCTGGGATTTCAGGTGTGAGCCACCATGGTCCCCATTGTGGTATGTAGTACTGGGGATCAAAAAAATGTCTGTTCATTTCTGATGCCCATTTTTAATTGGGTCTTTAAATTGAGGGGGGCTGATTTTTTAAAGTACTTTATATACATTAGATAGTAGGCTTTTGTCTGAGGAACAGCTGGTAAAATTTATTTTCCCAAATTGTGCATTGTCTTTTTCACTCTTTAGTGGTTTCTCTCTCTGTGCAGAAGCTTTTTAGTAAGATGAAATCCTAGTTGTTGATTCTTCATGCTGCTGAGGTTTTGTTCATAAATTCTATCCCTATGCAAATCTAACATATCTTCTAGCAGGTTTCTGTTTTCATGCTTAGATCTCTAATCTGCTTTTAGTTTAGTTTAATGCATGCTGAAAGACATTGATCTAGCTTTAATCTTTGGCAAGTTTAAACTCAGTTTTTCTAGTAGCATTTATTAAAGATGCTATCTTACCTCCATTGAGGATGTTTGGCTCCTTTGTCAAAGATGAGGTATTTCGGTATGTTCGGAGTTCTTTCTGTGTTTTCTAGTCTGTTCCACTGATCCTCAGGTTTGTTTCTTTGAAACTACCATGCTGTTTTTAGCACAGTGGCTTTGCAGTGTAGTTTCAAGTTGAGGCTTATAATACCCACTTTATTACAGTAAAAGACATACTGCTATTAATCCTCCCTCTTGCTTTAAACACACTTATCCCATCATTCTTGACACTTTGGAGGCAGTTCTGAAAAATCCTCTTTTTATGAATATCTTTATGATCTTAATCAGACATAAGGTGAATATTCCTGCTGACTGCTGAGCAGCAAGGCAAGCTTGTAAAAACATGACAGTGTATCCTTGTCTATCTTATTCACAAACTCTAGTACCAGGTAGCTTCTGACCTGACCTCAAAGTCAAAATTACAATGAAAGCTAAATGTTTTGTATTCATTCAGGGCATCAAGGCAGCCACAAAAGTAACTACTGATAAGATTTTTCAAATTCAAATATACACAGTTTCTATCATAGTTCTTGTGTAGATACTACGCATATAATTTTAATGATTTACAATAATAAATGTAGAAATAATCCATTTATCAACTATAACACTATCAAAATAGTTATAAATGAATGTACATTGTAAAACCAAGTGGTAAATGTTTCTGCAAAGTGTTTGAAACCATATATGGAGCACTGATGTGAAGACTGACTTTGCCAAGTAACATTTATGTTGTTTCCATAACATATTTTTGAATCATTAAAGTTAATGTAATTAACTAATTTAAAGTAATTAATTTTTCAAATATTTAGGTAATCAGAGCCATGAACTTCAAAAAACTTATTCCTTTAACAACAACACCAACAACAAAATCACCTGGAAACCACCATGTCCCTGACTGTGTTAGGACCCTGCTGAGCCTCTTTGCTCTGGTCTTATCTATCTCTATGGCATTTTTGGCCTATGGTCAGTGATGTCTCAACAAAGAAAGAAACACACACCACCCCACCCCACCACCACCACCAACACCAACACCAATACCACCAGCAAAGTAGTTTTATGAACATTCTTTTGGACAGATGAAGACTGGAGCCATATCACATGACATCACCCTATAAACAGCACAATTATCTTCACATATCCCCCAGATGCCCTTCCCCTTGCCAGCTGTCCACCCCTCCTGGCTTACTCATCCTAGCAGTCTGCGTCCGGTTTATCTATTTTTCTTTTCTTCTTTCTCCCACCCTTCAACAGCTGCATTGCCTTAGCCTTTCTAGGATGCCAGAGATGGATTTGGAGCTGAGAGACAACAGCCAATAACTGATACAGATTCGACCATAGTAGGAAACATATTTCCCATCAGACTTAGTATATAGCACTTGTGTTCATGTCCAATTAGATTTCGTCAACCAATGAGACACCTCATTTTCTTTTCAACTGGAGTCCATTTCAACTTTATTTTTAAGACCCTTTTACCCCTCTGAATGACAAAAAAAGAATCTCAAATCTAAAAAAGAAAAAGAATAGATGCATCTGGGGATTGTATTATATCTGTATGTATATAGGTGAAGGACATCTATCAGATCTAAACAAAAGTCTGTGAACAATTTAGGAAATGTAAGGGAAGTATGGGAAGATTTGTTTTCCTGATTTCAGAGAAGTTCTTGCAAGGCAACAGAATATCATTGCAGTAGAGAGAGCACAACTCACATTTTAATTTGGCCCTGCCTTCTCCGTCAACATTACATATGTCAGTTTCAAAGTAACATATAACATAGGTGTTTACATGCTGGGTGGCACACTGAAATACTTACTGTGCTTTTTAGAGTCAACATTTATCAAAATGGTAACACATGGTGATTAAATTTGTTTTCTTTACCGGGAGTTAGGAAAAGCACAGTGTTGTCCACCGGATGGCATAAAAGTCACTAAAAACAGGTCCTTCTTTTGACTTTAGGGTAACTGATCTAGAAGACGTAACTTTTATGACAAAAAAATAGAATTGCAAATTGCACTAGTTGTTTGGCATTTGATTATTAGTATGGTCATCCTCCTAAATATTTAAACTTGTGCATTGAATTTTATGAAAGAATTTAGATATCAATAATACTAAAGACATACTCCCTAAGCCCCTCCAAAGAAGGTAGGAACTTAGAGAAAATTCATATAAAGTATTCTAAAGCAAGCGCAAACTGATGTGAACATAGATGGTTTTGACTCAATGTTAATAGATCTTTTCATATGTAGAAACTTTACCCTATTTGGTTGTTCATTTTGCATTCCAATTCTTCTCTGTTACTAAATTCCAGACCTCACCAGTGTGCTAATCTCCCTCTTATTGCTAAGACAAAATACCCAACACATACAACTTAAAGAAGGAAAAGTTTATTTTGGCTCCTGTTTTCAGTCATGGTTGGCTGACTCCAAGGCAGAAGTGGCAGGATGGAAGGCTATGGCAGAGGAAAGCTGTGCGATTCACAGCAGCCAGGAAACAGGGACAGAGAGGAGGAGCAGAGGACACAAATATGTCCTTCCAGGTCATTTCCCAGTGACCCACCTCCAGGCAGGCCCCATCTCCTTACAGTGCATTCACCGCTGATCTCCTCAGTGATTTAATGCATTGATGAATATGGTATTCCCATGACCCACTCGCCTTCCACACACAGGACATGTGGAGAGCCATTTGAGATCCAAACTGTAACAACCAAGAATCCCAGGATCTGAATCTAGGCCCAGATCCTGCTGTGGCCATAAACACACCACACACACACACACACACACACACACACACACACACACACACAGGAATATTGACTGGAGGGTCTATGAGATACTGAGAAGGTTGAGCATATGTATTCCTGATAATCCGGAAAGTCCACTCCTTGATATCTAACCAATAGACATGAATACATATGTTTCCCCAAAAAACATGTATAGGAATGTTCACAGAGACCGTATTTATAATGACTTAAACAGGAAGCAACTCAAATTCCACCACAGAGAATTGGTAAATAAATGTGGTATAGATGTTGGTATAAATGTGGAATAGAATGTTGTGTATCACAGGGACTCAACAAACCATGGTAACACAATGTGGATGAATCAGACAAGCACAAGGTTGAGAAAATCAGTTGGGTAGAAAGGAGCATGTACTTTATGGCTCCATTGATTGAAGTTTAAAAGCAGGCAAATCTAAACTAATGAAATGCCATGTTTTATGTCCTTTACTCAATAATCCTCTCATTAAGGTCAAGAATAATGTTTCATGTGTCATTTAGTCTCCAGTGTTGAACACGGGCCCTGGCTTTGAATAAATATTTCTTGAATGAATGCAAAATAAAACTGAGATGCATGCTTACTTTACGTTGACAGAAACACACTTGATGCCAGATTCGCTAAAACGTTCTTTTGTCAAATGGCCTTCCCAGGAGTTTATGTCAACTGCCTTCTAAGTTCTCCCCAACAAACTTCTCCCAAACCGGTCATTACTTCTCTCTGCTGTTGAAATATTACGAACCCAGATCTTCTCAACAGAGAAAGGAGGGATCATAGGCTGCAGTTTCCTCGTTGCATTTTTCTGGCTGATTCTGTGATTGAAATATGAAAAGAGAAAAATAAACCTTTTACAGATAGCCTCGCTGACTCTGAAATACACAGTTACATTAATAACTTAACAAATGTGCTGTTTATGTACTCGTGTGGCTGAGAACCTACAAAGACTGAGTGAGGAGGAGGAAGCTTTGTCATACCTTAAATAATTTCCTGAGGTTCACGGTTTATTGCTTTAATAGGATATCAAGAAAAATGGGGTAATTATCTAAGACACAGGATGCTATTGATCTGAGTGTGAGCGTTTGTGCTTCCTTCCCTGAGGGATAATTTTCCATTTTTCTCCTGGGTCAAATCTGTTTAATTCCCGTGGTTTCTCCCCCCTTGTAACAGTGTACATACAGACAACAGCAAAGAATTATGGCACCTCAGCTATTATCACATTCTAGTCATAGCTTTTTGCATTTGAGATTTATAATGCACAACAGAATTCAAAATGTCAGTTTTGGGAGGTTCGGAAATCAGTTTCATATTTGCTGTCTTGGCAGCAGCCAGAAAGGACAAATTAATAAAACATTATGTACAGTACGGGGGGGGGGGGCAGAGATTTACGTCACCCATTAATCAGTGACCTAACCAGAAAAACATTAGCGAATGATTAAAGAAAGATGACCCCGAGGGACTGCAGGGGGATTCAGACAGGCTTTTGTCAAAGCCCCCAAATCTAATGTAATTTCAGGCTGGCCTCAAAATTCAATTTGTGTGGAACCTCTAAGTCATCCATTCCGCAACGACACACAGCATAATTGCCCTTGAACGGCTTCCAGCGCAGCACTGAGAAAATGTCTTGTTCCGCCGCGAGGAAGGCGGCGATGACCACACAGGCGGCCCGGCTGGAGCGGAGTCTGCCGCTCCCACCTGCTGACCGTTGCCCTCAGCAGGAAGCACATGTTTCTGGTTAATTCCTGCCAGTTTCGGCTGTCAGGTAGGGCATCTGCAGCGGGCAGCTCCGGGGGCCGCCACCTGGTGCTGTCCGTGGGCCTGAGCCCAAGGAGAAAAGGGGAGGCATTCATGGGCGTGCTTATTTTTCTGTTTGGGGCATTTCTTGGGACTTAGAGTTTTCACTTGGCAAGTGAACTAACTGGTTTCTTTAGTTAGGAGAGAGGGAAAAAAGAGGATTTTGCTTGTTTTAAGTCAGAGTCCCCTTCTTTGGAAAAGCTATTTAGCAGTACCTGGTCTGCCCGCATGAAATTTGTGCGGCTTCTGCGCAGTCCTGCAGGGTCGCGCGAAAACAGAAAGACGAAGCGGCGCCCAGGCGTCATCACCGAGGCACCCTCACTCACTGAGCGTCATAACTTTTTAATGTGCCGTGATAAACAGTTACAAATAGGCAAATACAAGTGTTTTAGAAAGAACAGACAACAATAAATAGAACAGACAAACATAAAATGAAAATAAATGTCCGAGGAGAAGGATAGAGCATTCCTTAGAAAAGACCATTTTTGGTTCCTGACTCAATAGTTTACAATACACACATACAAAAGGGAAAAGATTCTGAGTGACTGTCACCAGTTAGGTAATATTTCAGCCTCAAAAAGATTGCTAGTTTGGGTCCAAAATCAATTTATGTTTCATTTTAATTCATAACTGGTGCTTTTATATCTATAAATACAGTACAACTTCCCGCAGATTAAATATAATGAAGCTGATGATGCATGATTTTCTTTTTCCAAATTGCGTCAAGTAGTAGCACAAGTGTGAATAGGAATTAGTATCTGGGTAAGAAGAGCACTGTTACCCTAATGCTTCTATCCGTTCAGGCTGCCTTAACAAACTGCATCAGGCTGAGGAATTTCAAGAAATGTATTGTTTACAGTTGTAGAGGCTGGAGGGTCACAGTCAAAATGCTAGTAAACTTGAGCCTGGACTTCAAGACAGTGACTTCCCTGTGAGCTCCTGTGGCGGAAAGGCCAGGGCACAACGCGAGCTGCTGTTACATGGACGCTAATCCCACTCTGACAGCTGACAGAGTCACCTCCTAAGGCCTCCGCTTCTTAATATTTTCACCTGTAGGCTGAGTTTCAGATATGAATTTTGGAGGGACATATTTAAATCACAGTACTTAAAGACACAGGTATTGTATGTTGGTTAGTAGCTTTTTGTTTTGGTTCCCTCCATAAATGAGGAATAAAAGTCATCCAATGATAAAATATATATATATAAATATATATTATATATAAATATATATTATATATAAATATTTATATAAAATATATATATTATATATAAAATAAAAGTCATCCAATGAGTTGAGGAAAGTACTGATAGTGTTTGAAAGTTATTCAAATGCTGAGTTGGCTTGATGAATTTTAGGTTTGATATGAAGGAATCTCTAGAGTTTTTTTTTAAGTATTCACAATAACATTTATTTACACTACTGTTTGAAAAATTAACATTGTTATCTCTCTACCTCCTACTGTATCTTTCTCACTGAAGAAATTCTTTCATCATATGATTTTTTTTGTTACAAGGGAATATTTGAGCAACACAGCCTTACATTACGGCAGCACAGGCTGTTCTGAACTTCAAAAACATTATTACTATGGAAATTGATGTTCAGAAAGTCAAGCGGAAATTGCCACGAGTGTATTTCTGTCTCAGTGGCATTTTTTAGCACTGGAAGGAATCACAGTGGAGACAGAATCAGAGAATCTTACACCAGCGTATTTATGCACTTTTTCTAAGAAGCAGAAACATTCCACTACCTTTATTTACACGGCCATATTTTCATTCTACCTGTGTATTTTCAGGAAGCTCAATAAAATATTTGCTCAGAAAGTATTCCGGACACGTGAAGGGAAGAAGAAGTGCCAAGTCACACAAAGAACTGCATGTAAGAGAGGGGCAGGAAGTTGAATGGGTGAAAAGTCGTTGGGCAGAAAAACACAAAAGGGATCTGAAAAACACAGAATGACCCTTAACTTAAGAATCCGAGGACTCAGACTATGAAGTTAAAAGCCAAAAGTGTTTTCTTAACTTCTTGTTTCTACCTATGGTTTCTTGGTTATCTTTAACTTCTGGTCAGCTGCCCAGGCTTAGTGGTTTCGAGGAAGCCATGACAGAGAGTGAGGGGGATTTTAGCCTGTCAGAAGCTTTGTAAACGTCCTCTCTGCGCCCTCTGATTTCCGGTCTCTGTAGTAGGCATCCATCCATATGCAACAACCACATCCCACTGTGAGCTCCTTCAAGTGTGTTTGAAATGAACAACTGAGTTTCCCTTCGTAAACAGTGACAGCAACGATGGTCCCCTCGGTGGGGTGCAGAGGGTGGATGTCCCTGAGGGATTCCCCTTCCTCAGCCCCACGTGTGCCTCGGAATTGCCCCAGGAGTGCCTTCAAAGAAGTTCAGCAGTTGCCCATGTTTGTTAAGGTGAGCTGATTTTTCTGAGCAGCAAGAGTCTCTGCCCGGCTGAGGTTAGCACAGAGTCCAGCCTGCCCCTTGCTATTTGCTTCTAAGAACCATCCTTCCACAGGCCAGGGAGCTTGCCTCGTCGTGTGGACAGCAATGTATCAGACGAGTGTGACCATGAATGTTTCCTCTCTGGGCATACTCTGTGTCCGTGTTGACAGAAACAGTATTTCACATTTCTTGTCTCTTGTTCAGCTGGCTCCGGGATGGAAACACCCATCTCACTGTGTGTACTGTGCGAAATTCCTAGGTTTTGTTTCATGAATTTTTCATGGAAAGCAGAACAGTGTTTTTTTTTTTTAAAACAGAAGATCTTTTGACATGGTTTTTAACTTGCTTTGGCCATTCCACCAGATCAGTTTCCTGTGTTGCTTCCCACTCGCCTGTTCTTCTCTCATCTAAACCTCAAATCCTTCAGCCACTGGCCCTCTCTGGACTCTGGTTTGATAACCCTGCAATTGGAGGGTGGAGTGGGAGGAGAGGCCTCATACCTTTGTTTTTCTGGTTCTCCCCAACACCGTGGTGGCCTACTTGGGTGTCCCACAGGCTCTTGGCAGAAAATAGCATCGCATTTAGCAACAACTCCACCTAGCACAAGCTCCTGGGCTATACTTAGCCACGGGTGAGAGTGCGTTGGAATGACCGAGGGCCTGTCGTGCTCTGTGTGACAAGAACCATTTTCTCTCTGTGGTGGTGGGCCACAAAGTAATTTCTGCTTCTACTTGAGCAACCCATGGGATAGAGGAAATGAAATTATGTTATTTTTCAGTACAACAAAAATGTAATAGGTGTTCCAGGGTGTATGTTCAGAGGGAATTTTCACAACCAAGTTAAAAGGTTCTTCTTTAATTTTTTTAAATCTGAAAGAAAAATTTTCTACTTCCCAGAATATTTCATAATGCTGGATTTTTCTTTTCTATGTGGAAGATGATGAAAAGGAAATAATATGCTGTTTCTGCTTCTTTCAAAATAGACCGTATCTTTTGTGCCTGGAAAAAGTTTTAGAAAAAGACAATTAACTTCACAGCCCAACATTTTAAGAACCTGAACTGTTAAGAGATCTACACCCAGGCTACTATGACTGGTATATACCCTCTTCCTTGATATTTATAATAAAAAGTTCTCAGGCAATTTTTGTACAAGTATGAAATCACTAAAATACAGTACACACCCATGTGAAAATAGTGTGCTGTGAAACGTTACTCACCGGGTCTAGATTCTTTCATGATATTATTTTATTTAAATTTTTGTAGTTCCAGCTGGCCTGGAACTCACCAAGCAGCCCAGGCTGGCCTCACACTCTCAATCCTCCTGCTTCAGCACAGTGAATGCTGGGACTACAGGCATGCACCACCACACCCGGCACTGTTCTCCTTCTGTTCTAATATTGCTGATCACAGGGTCTTTCTATACCATGGTCCATCACTCAATCACATTTCTTACATCACTGTACTATACGGATCATTGTACCAATTTTTTACATGTTCTGTCTTCAATGCAAAAATATAAAGCCATTATGTTCCCTAAAGGCATATCAATTACCTCCAAATTTCCAGTGACAAGAATGCACCTAGAATTTCCAGAAGACTGAAAAATGTCTGTTGAAAGAAAAAAAATGATTGAATGAATGAATACATATGAAGTGGAACTGACACAAAACTTTCTACTTTTCAGACTCAGAATGAATAAGCTAGAGCATTTTGTATGGAATTTTGAATAGATAAACTAATTTATTAGAGATATGTTTTCTTTAATAAACTTTGTGGAAAGCCAGCGATGCACATGTCTTTAATCAGATGGTGACATGAGATGCTGTGGGGTCAGGGTAAGATGGCGGGGTCTAGGGAGAGGTAGTCTGTGCTAAGGATAAAAAAGGAACTCCTCTCCAGGGTTATCTTTCTTCACTTGAGATTTCTGCTGTGGGCTCTTATTTGCCACTTATTACCAGCTTATTGCTAATGAGAAGACTTCACTTTTTTTTGAAATGGCAAAAAATTTGAATATACCAAATTTGAATATACCACTTTGAATGATACTATGATTTTTAAAATTTTTACCTCTTCCTCTTTTGCTTCTCATAGGAATGGGCACACAGATGGCATGCACAGTGGGGTTGATACTATGGTCTGAATGCTTGTGCCCCCCACCCAAACACACACATGGAGACCAATCACTAATCCAGTGGTGTTTGGAGTTAGAGTCTTTCAAAAGAAATAAAATCATTAGGCTGAAGCTCTGAGGCACCGGGTCAGCATCTTATCATACGGGCCAGAGGGAGCTAGTTAACCCTTTTCCACATGAGCACCTGGCAGGAAGGGTCAGTTGCGTCCAGACAACTCTCACAAGACACCATGTCCATCAGCGACTTAACCTTAGACTCACCAGCCTTGGGAACTGTTAGAAATCAAATTTCTGTTTGTGTATATATTCCCCCATCTAAGAGATGTTGGTACAGCAGCCCACACAGA